>NW_019104726.1:145085-160020 GCF_001995035.1 Momordica charantia
AACTCTTTTATTGACACAATCTTTACTCATGTGTCCAAACCCTTTGCACTTCCAACATTGAATAGAACTAGTCTTTTCCCTTACCTCATTTGGAGTTTCATTCTTTTTAGTATTGAAACTCTCTCCCTCCATTCTTTTGGCAGCTACGAACTTTCCTTTTGGTTGCATTGATTCATTCCTATTCACAAAACTAGCCTTTTTCCAAGCATTAAAATTGGAATATGTATTAGCTTTAGATGTGTACCTTTTTGAATACTCATTTTCTTCCTTCAATTGATCTTCAATTTTGACAGCATAATGGTACATATCTTCTAGGTAAGATAGTGGATTTCTATCAACAGCATGAGTAAATTCCCGATTCAAACCTCCAAGAAATCTAGACATGGTGTCTTCCTCTTCTTCTCGGATTTAGATTTTTAGCATTAAGGTCTCCATATCTTGATAATACTCAGCAACACTTTTCGTTCCCTGCCTTAAAGCTTGCAGTTTAGTTTTCAAATATCTTTCATAGTGTTTTGGAACGTACCTCATTCTCATGGCTTCTTTGAGTTCTTCCCAAGTGTCTAATGGATCCTCCTCCTTCCTCCTCCATTATACTTTGAGATTTTGATACCATTCACCGGCATGATTGGTGAATTCAGTAATGACTAATTTCGTATTCTCACTATATGTATAGCAATCAAACACATGTTCTATCTTTCTTTCCTATTGCAAGTAAGCATCGGGGTCCGTCGTTCCACTAAAGGGTGAAATTTTGAGTTTAACTTCGTCATCCCTATTTTCATTTAATCTTTCCAATCTTCTAGGTTGCATAACGTTGGCAAAGTTATTTCGTCCTCTTCCTCTCCCATTTCTTCTTCCTCCAACTTGTCTTTCTTGTTCAGCAAGGTAAAACACATCATCTTCTTGTAAGGCTCATTCTTCTCTTTGTTGTTGTGCTCTCATTTCTTGCCTATCTTCCATCATCATTTCCATCATACCTTGAATTGCTTGAAGAATAGCCGCATTAGGATCTTGCGGTACTTGTGGTACTCCATCCTATGCCATTTTGTTAGAAACAATAATAATGACAATAAGGACCTTACCACTCTTCTCACCAAGATTTCACTCAAGGACACTCGTGTTTATCACTCAAGGGTAGGCTTTTGGTACTAGGTCAAAGATGTAAGGGTTGACTTAAAATTTGGTGCAATGTTGCTTAACGCTTGATATAACCAATAAAAGGATTGACTCTCACAAACTAAGACTAGAGTGACTCAATCTTAGAACCAATAAATTGAAATTGGAACGAAACACAATAAAATGATGAAAACTTTTCTTGTGCCTCGGATCTTTGAATACTTTTTTTTTGCTACTGTTTTGTTTTCTTTTGCTATTGTTTTTTTTCTTTCTCTTTTGCTACTATTTTTTATTATTTTTTTATGATGATCCAAGAGCAAAAATAAATGAAATTCAAGACAAGTTGTAGTATGTCTTGTTACACTTTGTAAGAAACTACTTTCGAAAAAGGAAAATAACAAAAAATAAAAGTACATAAAGTAAAGATATTTCACCTCTAAAGCCGGCCAAAGGATGTTAACCAATGCTCTAATACCAAATGATAAGCGCCAATGTTGCTTGGGTTTACAAAGCTAGAGGTCCTTCTAGTTTCCATGCAAACTCTCACAAAAACAACTAACTTACCGAATGATTCCAACCAAGAGTAAGGTTAGAAGATGAATCACTCTAAGATCGAACTTAGAATCTACGATGGTCACTCCTAGATCCTAAGACGACTCACTCCAGAATTAGCTTGATCAAGACGAATCCAATGAATCAGTTTAACATAAAACCTAAAACAATATTTGAAAGAAGCAACACCAAATGTGTTAAGGAACAAAAGTTCTTGAATTTCAATATGTTAAATCTACCAAAACAAGGTGATTACAAGCCTTTAAATAGGCTAAAGGGTCGTTCAACAAAGGAATACCAAAAGTCTTTCAATATCCCACTTAATGCAAATTGAAGAAAATAAGACATGCAAATTAAAACTTGATTGCACGTCAATCTAGACAACTAAATGCGGATAAAAAAAACATAGAATGACTTTAAATTGTCTTGGAAATCACATGTAGGAGGCGCTTCACATTTGGATGAGTTTTGACAAGCTTTGACTTTACAAACTCCCAAGAGGTGCAATCTGTAAAGGCACCTGTTCACAAATCTGCACATTTTTTTTGTCCTCCGTGCCATCTCTCAAAATAGACAACTTTTCCCATACCATCTTTGCTCCATTCTCTTCTTGACTCATTAAAGTAACATTGTAAAGAATTTTAGCCTCAGAAATCTTCGTATCCTCGTGTGCATTAACTAGCCTTTGAAGATGTAATATGAAAGCCTCTTTAATCTTCTTTCCTTTACTTCTTGTAATTGCTCCCTCGGGTACATTCAATGGATCCGTGGTTGGGTTTGCATCACAACTCATTCTCAATCCTGAGTGAGTTATTGACTCCTGCCAGTGAGGGCTCGTCCTTTGATCTGTATGGGTGAGAGTGACCTGAGTCGCCGACTCAACAGTCCTACCATTTTGGGGACAAGATTGAGTGGGGAGCCGAGACCATGACTACATAAGACGAAATTCACTCCTTCTTAACTTTAGGGGAGTAGATGAGTGTTCCCTTAAGTGTTGACTCCGGGACTTGAAAAAGGGGCCCCACCCTCTCACTGGCTCGAGAGGGACTTTCGGTTATTGGTCAGACCATAACTGGGTTGTTCCTTAGAGGAGCAATGGTATTTAAGGAGCAAGATGTAACTCAGGGGTAAAATGGTAATTTGACCCAACTAGAGTTACGAGCACTCGTTAAGGATTGACTTGCCGTTAATGGTTGATATAAATGGACATAAATATTCTATAGGGAGAAGAATGCAGCTGCGGGTTTTTAGTGGAGTAACCCACAATTAACGTATGTCGATTAAGGTGGTTAATGAGTTTAACCGATTAATGTCGTAACGTTGAGCTTCTGATCTATAGGTCCATTAGGTCATCCGCTAGCTCACAACGGGTAAAACAATGATCAAAGTTTTTTGAAAGAATTTGAGTTGTTCAATTTAAATGAGGGATTGTAGGTTAATTGTAGGTTAATTGTATAAGATATAATTAACATAATGTATATAGATACATAATAATATAAAATTAATTATAAATGACATTCATAATTAAACTATATATATTATGAGTTATATTTGAATAAGATTCAAATAATAATTAATATGAATTAGATTCATATTAAAACTATAGGTTAAAATTAATGCGTATGAGATTCACATTAAAACTATAGGTTAGGAGAGAGATATACATTTGAATATAATTCAAGTAAAACTTTAATTTAATATATGATATTTAATTATTATCATTAATTAATTAGTATTATAATTGATTAATTAATTAATTAAATTAAAATTAATGTAATTTTAGTTGAAATTAAATCAACTCACTTCCATGCAAAATGACGATTCCCACATTTTGTAAGGGAGTGGGAGGTTGGTGGGTGGGGGAGGTTACTTCCTCCTCACTCTTCCTCATCTCTATAAAATGCAAAGTTGCATTTTGTAGAAATTGATGGTGTTTCAGTGTTTTAGAACAAGAACAAAACGTCTCTTAAAAGCTCTCTCTCAAGTACCCTCCCTTTCAAAAAGATGATTCTTGCCTAGAGAATAGCAGGGAAGATCCTTTGGTGGTGTCGAGTTCGTCATTGTCGTTTTTGAAGACCGGTCTTTATAGCTAGGCTTTTCTCTTGTTTCTTTCCATTGATTTCTTTTCTTAGTAGTTTTTCTAAAACAAAATCGAAGCACAAGCGTTCGCACACTTCCACTGCGGGATTTGGTCCCTTTAGTGTACAGATTTCATAAATGGAGAATAACTCTTTCACAAATTAGTGAAAGATTACATGGTGTCAGAGCTGTGATCTTGAAATTTTTTTTTTCGTATTCTCCACACCTGGTTGACACGACTTCTCCCTCGTGTTCTTGAAACTTCTTTGTTTTTCTCCAAAAATATCGCCATCGCATCCTCTTCGATTGAGAAAGATCTCACTTCTGCTATCTTTCTTCTCTCTAATATCTGTAATTTGATTTCCATTCGTCTTGATTCCACTAATTTTGTTCTTTGCAAATTTCAACTTACTGCAATTCTTAAAGCACACAAGCTTTTCGGATTCATTGATGGCTCCTCTGTTCGGCCGGAGAAATTACTTGCCTCCTCCTCCGATTCTACGATTCGGAGCCCTAATCCAGCATACGAGGACTGGATTGCATGTGAGCAAGTGATAACTCTCTGTAAGAGAGTGTCTTGCGGGCTATTTAGGGTATTAATTGTGTGGAAATGTGAGGGTACTTGTTAAAAAACTAAGGAAAATATGAGAAATCATTTAGTTGGGTCCCCAAGCTCTTAGAATTCTTAATTTCCTCAATTATAATGATTTATGCTCAATTATTGATGATTTGTGCAGGAATTGTAGAATTTGTAAAGACGAAATGATTGCTGCCAAAGTCGTGAGGGTGATGCTGGAGCGTAGCTGGAAGAGGCGTTTATGCTAGAGCCAATTGTTGCCCAGATGCCCTAGCACGTATAACAGTGCAGTAACCCAATGTATTTGATTTTTTATCGTCCATACAACTTCCAGGGGGTGCCCTAAATTTTAAGGACCCGATATAAAAGGGAAATATAGTTTAGCCGCAAAAGAGGGGGACAAAGAGTGATTCATTTTGGGACGCATCGATTTTAGGGAACATTCATTTCTTGTCATCATCCATTTTTCATCAAAGAAGAAGCTGGGGAGACTGGTTGCCTACTTGTGGGTCACATTATGCTCTTAAGGAAGCTTCCAACTCTCCGCTGAATACTTTAAGGATGGAGATTTCTTATGTCTTTTCCATTTCTTTTCTCTTTTATGTTATGAACTAAATCCCACCTTCGGGAGGGGGGATAGCTTGCTATAGATTTAATGCTTGTTATGCTTTAGAACTTCACCTACTGATTTAATAGAACTGTGTTTATCTTTTCATCCCACTAAATTTATTTGGCCAACTTATTTAGTTTGTTTACTTGTTTGAGGCTCGGAAGAGTCCTTGTTGAGTGTAATAGCTTCTATTAGTTGTATATTCTTGTCTCTGAAATAGGATGGTGAATACTCAGGAATGAGGTTCACCCTACCGTGCCTATAAATTAAAATTACTGCTTGTTTTAATCACGGTGGGAGTTAGGTTAAAGCATGTTTGGGTATCTCGGGATAGAGCCATGACGATCTGGGCATTCAGTATTTGCGAATTGATATTGCATAAATAGCATTAAGTGAAAGCAGTGAGCGAAATCCCCCTCGATATACATTCAAATCGTTTCTTCTGAGTAACTTGTGTGTTGTTTGTATTGGATGCTTTAGGGTCTTGTCTAGAAATAACCTGCTGTGTTCCAATCTATTGTTTCTTATTTTAAGTCAATTTCAATACAAAAATCTGATTTAAACCATTTGTTTATTTTTCTTTTGGTATTCTAAAAATATTAAATCAAGGTATAATCTAATTCCCTGACGAGATGACCTTGTTTTTCTTATACTATAACGAGTTATTTAGTATATACTTGTACTAATTTTCTCTGAGTTGTGAGGAAACAAACAGCAAACTCTCATGACCTTGATTAACGCAACATTATCTCCTGCTGCTCTTGCTTATGTTGTCGGTGGCACTACCTCACGTGAAATTTAGGAGACCTTTGAGAAACATTATTCCTCGAGTTCTCGCACAAATATCGTCAATCTCAAATCAGATCTTCAATCCATATTAAAGAAGGCTGGTGAATCAGTTGATGACTATGTCAAATGCATCAAGGAACTTAAAGATAAGTTGGCTAATGTTTCCATTACTGTTGATTCTTAAGATCTTCTCATTTACACTCTTAATGGTCTGTCGTCTGAGTTCAAAACCTTTAATACTTCCATGTGTACTTGCTCTTAAACTGTTACTTTTGATGAACTTCATGTATTAATGATATCGGAGGAATATGCTTTGGAGAAATTAATCAAACGCGTGGATCTTCCCACTCATACTACTACTTTACTGGCCTCTCAAAATTCGTCTCAATGTCGTGTGTTTCCAACTTCAAATGGATTTAGCCCTAATTTTTCCCGCAGTAGAGGACATCTAGGTCATGGTAAACATTCTGGCAATCAGGGTCGTGGCTTTAATTTCGAGCGTGTTTCTAGGAATTTTCCAGGCCGTGGTAATTCTGGTGGGCGTTCTTCCAGTTTTTCACAGATGGATAATCGTATCTCATGTCAGATTTGTGGCCATCTTGGACATTATGCTCTTGACTGTTTTAACATAATGAATTACAATTTTCAAAGCATGCATCCACCCACTCAACTAGCCACCATGGTAGCCTCTTAGAGTCTTGCAGTAGTGGCTTGGTATAATTTACTCACTATAGCCACCAATCTTGGTTGTCAAATACCTAATTTCAATGCAATGTCCTTTTCCCAATGGCTTTTCGATTTCGGATGCAACACACATATTACTTCAGATTTGTCCAATTTGTCCGTGGCATCTGAATATAATGGCGAGGAGAATATTTCTGTTGGCAGTGATCATTCTCTTCCCATAATTCGTACAGGTCGTGGCATTCTTCACACCTCTTCCTCTAAATTTGCCCTATCCAATTTACTTCATGTTCCACAAATTGCCTCTAACCTTTTATCTGTACACCAACTTTGTCTTGATAATAATTGCTTCATTATTTTCGATTCTGATTTCTTTGTTGTTCAGGACAAGTCCACAGGCAAGATTTTATTCCAAGGCCCTAGCATCAATGACCTTTATCCTCTTCATTCTCTGGCTGCTCTGTCATCCACAGGTTCTGCTTCTTCTTGCCACTTCCTGCTGCTCATGTTGGAGCTAAGATTTCCCCTTCGTTGGCATAATCAATTAAGACACCCTAGCATTTATGTTATAAATTCTGTTATGCGTCTCCTTAATTTATCTATTGTTAATTCTTTGAATCATGTTTGTAAGTTTTGTTTGTTTGGCAAAATGACAAAACTTCATTTTTCCCATTCATGTACTATTTCTCACTTTCCTTTAGAGCTTATTCATAGTGATGTATGGGGTCCTGCCCCTAAAATTTCTGTTAATGGATACAATTACTATGTCTCTTTCATTGATGATTTTACTAAGTATACTTGGCTTTTTCCTATTACTCAAAAATCTGATGTTCCTTATGTTTTTATGCATTTTAAACCTCTTGTTGAGAACATTTTCTCCTCTACAATCAAAATCTTTCGTAGTGATGGAGGTGGAGAATTTGTAAACCATACTTTTCGTTCTTATCTTGATACCCATGGCATACTCCATCAAAAATCCAGTGCCTATACACCTCAATAAAATGGGGTGGTTAAACGTAAACATCGCCACATTATTCAAATGGTCATTACCTTCATGATTCGTGCCTCCCTTCGTCTTAAATTTTTGAGTTATGCATTTGATGCAGCTGTATTTCATATTAACCATCTTCTTTCCTCCTCATTGGACAACAAATCTCCTTTCCAATGCCTCTTTAGCTGGTTTCCTGACTATGCTCATCTCAAAACCTTTGGTTGCACTTTTTATCCTCTCCTAAAGCCATACAATTCCCACAAACTTCAACGCAAAATGTCTTCGTGTGTCTTTCTTGAGTATCCATTAGAGTAAAAAGGCTACTTATGCTACTACATGAGCACTCACAAATTCTATACCTCTCGTTATGTCTTTTTTATGAAAGTTG
Source organism: Momordica charantia (assembly GCF_001995035.1). The sequence continues at coordinate 152,875 of NW_019104726.1, forward strand.
TTTTCCTTTCTCATCTACTCTTCCATCTTCTTTTTCTTCTTCTTCTCCCTCTTTCTACTCTTATCTTTCTCTTATTCTTTCCACTTTCTCTTTTGCCTCTTATTCTCCCACAACTTCTACCACTGATTCTTCTCTTCCCACTGATTTTTCTAGTGTTGCATCCCCTGATGGTGTTCATAATAATATTAGTACTTCTATGCCTTCTGGTGTTAACCCTTGTGCTACTATTACACCCACAAATCCTACACCTATTCAAGTTGAGCCTTCTGACTCTTCTTTACCTACTGCTTGTTTTATACTCTGCTTGGCTGTTCCTCTGCTTGTTTTTACTCAGCAAATCCTTTACGCACTATTTTGTTTAGATTTCATAGTCTTTCTTATTAAACCATATAATTGTTAAGTTTGCTTTGTTTTCTTAAGTAATCGTAGTGTTTAGTTATCAATCGAAGTGGTTCGATCTTTTATTACTTGCTACAATGGTTGTGTACATTTGCACAAGAATTATAAATCGTTCAACTAGTTTTTGGCACCGTTGTCGGGGATTGATTCTACTTTACACTTTAATTTTTACTTAAGAAAACTTGTGCTAGAAAGAGTTCTTTTAACTCCTATTTGGTGAATCTTGAAGGTGAATGCACGATCTACAAGAATTGGAATATCTACTTGACAACGAGATAGAACGCATCTTCCATAAAAGAAGAAGAGAACAACGTAGACAGCAAGTAGAGGCTGAGCAAATGGATCAACAACCAAGAAATCCTAACCTAGAGGTTCAAAATCCAGCAGTTGAAGGAAATAATAGGGGAGAGGTAGCTATTCTAGAAGCTATTCCTCCTCTTAATGCCGTTATGTTAGCTGATGATAGAGAAAGGGGAATTAGAGCATATGTTGCTCCTGTATTTCATGGCTTCGATCTGATTATTGCAGAACCATAAATTGAAGTAGAAAAGTTTAAGTTGAAACCTGCGATGTTCCAAATGCTCCAAATTATGGGACAATTTCATAGGCATGCGGCTGAGGACCCACACCTACACTTGAGATACTTCTTGGAAGTAAGTGATTCATTTAAAATACAAGGGGTGTCTAAGGAAGCACTGAGATTGAAATTATTTCCTTACTCACTGCGTGATGGAGCTAGGAACTGGTTGAACTCAATGCCAGCCGAGTCTATTACCTCTTGGGATGATCTTGCTGAAATTTTTTTGGTGAAGTATTTCCTCTCAAGTAAGAATGCTAAGTATAGGGGAGATATTAACAATTTCCAATAGAGACCAGGAGAATCTGTGAGTGAGTCTTTGGAGAGATTCAAAGAGCTGTTAAGAAGATGTCCACACCATGGTCTGTCTAGATGTATCTAAATTGAAACCTATTACAATGGGTTGAATGAAGCAACACAGATGGTGGTGGATGGACCAGCAAATGGGGCCTAACAATCCAAGGCATATACATAAGCTGTAGACATTTTATAGAGGACTTCTTTTAATAGTCATCAATGGTCAGACCTAAGAGCTACAACTGACAGAAGCAACCAAGGAACTATTGATGAGGATTCAATGGTTGCGCTAAAAACCTAGATTTCTAACTTGACCAAATGGTCAAGAACATGAATGTTGCTACAACATCCTTGGCTAATGGTGGGATCAACAGTGTTAAGGCTATCTCATGTTTGTACTGTGAGGGTGAACATCACTATGATGCTTGCCCAGGGAACCGAACACTGTTTTCTACCTAGGAAATCCTAACAGAAACAACCCCTACTCAAATATATATAACCCAGGATGGAGATGACACGTAACTTCAAATGGGGAGGGAATCAAGGGAACCAGTTACAGTAGAATACTACTCAATTTCAGCAAAAAAGCGAGTCACCCAGCTCGTCTCTTAATGCCAAATCAACAGCAGGGAGTTAAGCCAATAGCTAGCTCATCCAATTCTATGGAAATTTTGATGAGAAAATACATGACAAAGAATGATGCAACGATCCAAAGCTACGCAATATACCAAGTAGCGTCACTAAGAAACTTGGAAGTTCAGTTGGGACAGATGGCTAATGAGTTGAAAAATAGGTCCCCTAGTACTTTGCCTAGTGACACTGAAAACCCCAGGAGAGAAGGGAAGGAATAGTGCAAGGCTATAAGTCTAAGGTGTGGGAAGACTTTACCCCCACCATATCCTTCAGAAATGCGAGCAGACAAAGCAGACTGCCAAGCAGAGAAAACTGTAGAAAATGTGCCTGTTACTGGTAAAGGAGTGAATGATGCTAGAGCATCAGATAAGCAGATAAAAGTGACAGAAGTTCAGCTTGAACCAGAGATTAACAAAGGAAAAAAGCATCAGAAGCATAACCATTGGAGAAAGTATCAAGGGAGATACCAAATCAGAAACGGGTAAAAACACCAGTTGAGTATAAACCACCACCTCCGTACCCTCAGAGACTCCAAAAGAAGAACAAAGGCATTCAGTTTGATAGTTTTCTGGAGGTGTTGAAGCAACTCCAAATTAATATACCACTTGTTGAGACACTTGAATAGATGTCCAACTATGTAAAGTTTCTGAAATATATCTTGTCGATGAAAAGGAGGTTAGGGGAGTTTGAAACCGTAGCTTTAACCAAAGAGTGCAGTGCAATTTTAACAAGCAAGCTTCCATTGAAAATATGGGATCCAGGGAGTTTCACTATCCCAATATCCATTGGGGGAAAGAATGTGGGCCATGCTTTATGCGATTTGGGTGCAAGCATAACCCTCATGCCACTGTCAATATATCAGAGGTTGAGTATTGGTAAAGCAAGGCCCACCACGGTGACACTACAATTAGCTGACAGGTAAATCACTCACCTAGAGGGCAAGATTGAAGATGTGTTAGTGCAGGCGGACAAGTTAGTTTTCCCAGTTGATTTCAGCATCCTCGATACGAAGCAGACAAGGAAATCCCAATTATTTTGGGGCGGCCTTTCTTGTTCATTTGCAGAGCCCTAATATAGACGTCCAAAAGGGAGAACTAACCATGAGAGTAAATGATCAACATGCTACATTTTCTATTTTTAATTCAGTAAAATATCTTGCTGATGTAGAAGAATGCTCTCTTTTAAGAATTGCAGAAGACTTGCTGAGTGAGGAGATACAAAAGGAGACCTTGTTGGATCGCCTGGAGAAATAACTTACCATAGCCTACGAACATGAGGGGATGCTGTCAATACTGGAGCATCTCAGCTCGCGGGCGGCTCCAATGAAGAAGAAGAAGAAGATTGACTGAGGGGAGTTGGTTTCCCCTGCCTGATACTTTATTTTTCAATACTGATTTACTTTCTCTTTTGCTTTAATTTGCTTGCATGCTTTAGGGTAGTGTTTAATTTTAAGCAACTGATAGTGTTTAATTTCCTAGGATAGTTTGCTTTTGTTGCGTTTAGTGTAATTCAATGAAATGAAATGAAAAAAGAAAAGCAAGGTTGAGAATCAAAGGTCCAATGAAGAATGGCCTGATAGTGCATGCTAATTGATTTTAAGCTTTTGCCTTTAATATTTGGTACGTGGGAATTTACAGGATTTCAGCTCATGCTATAGTCAGAAAGAAAAGACATAATTCTTACCCCTTTTCTAAGGTGCTTTAAAGTAGCGTAGGATAGCTTCATTTTGCTAGTATCCTATGTCTGCCCGAGAAATTTAACCTTAGTAGAATTTCAAGGGCTGGGTATCCCTTTCCAACTTACTAGCAAGCTAACCTTAGAAAAGTAGCAATAATTCACCCCTCTAGAAACAATCAGGATAGGTAGTACTCCTTATTCCATTTATCTTGATCCTATCTTCATTCTAAGTTTGGGAGTCCTTGTTTCTCCAATATCATTCACTAAGCATTGAGGACAATGCTTCACTTTAAGTTTGGGGTGAGAGACTTTCATTTTAATGTAGCATTCATTCTTGTAATCCCTTTGTAATACAATCTTTTGTAAAGCTATGCAAAATTTTTACCTTGTAATTCAGCTCTAGGATTCAAAAAAAAAAAAACATGATTCCAAAATAGCTGCAGGGTCAGGAATAGCTAGTAGCCCGTAGCTGTTAGCTAAAGTCAGTAGCAAGTTAACAAAAATAAGATAGTGGAAATCAGTTTAAGAAAAGAAGTTGGGGGAATTTTCAAAGGCTGCCAAGGGTGAAGGAGGAATGAACTGGTCAGATGTGAATAAAGCACCTTAGTCTTAGTGCAAGATTTGTTTGATTCCCTCTGATCTGATGCTTGAGTAGATTGAGAAATATTTAGCCACAATAATGGATCATAGGTAGTTGGTGAAGTTGATTAGCATGCGTTGTTTTTCCATTATAGGGAGTGAAAAAGTAAGAATAACATTACTTGAGGACAAACAATAGTTCAAGTTTAGGGGTGTGATAACTCTACATAAGAGATATGTTTGTGCTAGAATTTCACATAAATTAGCTAAGGATTGTCTCATTGACACTCACTTTTGTCCTACTTTTGTGGAAGTATGCTTAATATTTAAGATCAGCCTTCGAATGATAGTGGTTGCTAAGATTGATGCAATATATCATAACTTTGAATATTTTGGTGTAGCATTGTTAATGCTGCAGCATCGGAATAAAAAAGTCAGAAAATACAGAGCTGACAGTGATAGATTTTTACCCATGGAGTTCTGCAGTGAAACGGAGCAGCACTTGATTTTTTTAGCTGGGCCCCACTTTATCCTTGGTGTTGCCCTAAAATCAAGGATGAGTATAAAAGCAACCATTTAAGGCTACCTTCATTCATCCTTCATCAATCCCTAGAGATAACAAGACAAGAGAGGAGAGAAGACTCTTAAACTTGGAGAGAAACCCAAAGAAGACAACAAATAGAGCTGATACAATGAAGGGATGCTGTTTTTCTTCCTTTTCTTCTTCTTTTGTATTCTCTAGTTCATAGGTTTTGTTTTTTCTTCTTCCATTTTCTTTGTTATGATAATGAGTAGCTAAGCTTATTGTAAGGGGGAGGATATTGTGAACTGCTTTTTCGGCTGTAACCTTGCTTAGTTCTTCAATGCTGATATTCATACTGAATGAAGTTGTTTTTAATGTTTGATTTTCAATGTGCTTGATCAACATATTGAGATATCTCTTTATTAACTTTTAGAAAATTGTAATAGAGTGTGTTTGGCTCCAACTCGTAGTAGATCTACTTGAGTTTAGAGTGTGAGTGCTTAAGAAAAAGGCTTACCTAGTAAGGCTATAAACTGAACTGATATGCTGTTGATTTGAGTTGAATCTTAACATAGCAGAAAGTCTGGGAAATATGGGAAGATTCCATGTCTGTTTGGCCTGTGTGATAACGTTGTTAATGCTGTAGTATCGTTTATGTTAGTCCAAGAATCAGTCAAATAAACTCTTCCCTCTTGCCCCTTATACATCAGTAGTTAACCCCTTGCTTATTTTTATATAGTCGAACTAATTTTGTATGTTTCTCTGTTTGTTTTTACTCAGCAAATCCGTTATGCACTATTTTATTTAGATTCCATTGGCTTTCTTATGCAACCATATATTTGTTAAGTTTGTTTTGTTTTCTTAAGTAATCGCTGAAGTGTTTAGTTATCAATCCTTGTGGGATCGATCTTTTATTACTTGTTACAACGATTGTGTACACTTGCACAAGAGTTAAATTGTTCAATAAGTTTTTGTGGAGGTGGTACTAAAATAGTTTCAGTGTTGCTAATAAGGTGTTGCGTGTCCATAACCAATGTGAATGCAAGTGCAAGTGTGCACTATTCTCGCCGACTGTGGTATAAACAAGGTCAAAATCCACAGGGACGATGTGTTAAACCTTAAGTATGTGCTTAAGAATACCAAAAATGCAAAATAAAATAATATTAAGTGTTGTATTGCTAAATCCAAACAAAGTTAACATAGAATTGCAAAAAGGACTTCAAGATAGAAACACTACATAAATAGATGTTAGAGCAGAAAAGTGCTTTAGCACAACGAGTGAAAAAGGGGAAACAGATATGGGATTAAGACGGGGGAGTTTCCTATATGCTTTCACTCATTGACAGACGATGCTCTATCATAAAAACTCTATTGATGCTCAAACGACACAGTTCTCTTCCGAGACACCCAGAAATGAATATCTACAACTTCCGTTGCTAAATACCCGAGCATGAAGAATAATTTCTAAGCATGGTTAGGGGACCTTCTTCTTAAGCATCCACAAATCTACTAGAAAAGAGTAGTCTAACCACAAAGAAAGCCAAACACGCTACCTACTTCCGAGTCATATAAGAGCAAGCAAACTGATAAATGTGGTTAGCAAAGATCAGTAAAATGAAAGTATTATCACAACTCTATTTATCAGCAAATGAAATAAACTAGAATGTCACTGTTGCAAGCTACAACACAGTATCTCCCCCGAAAACAGGGTTTAGTTTATGGGGGAGGGGGAAAACACAATGGGTAAAGAAAAAAAAAACAACCTATTTTGTGAAAGAACACTCCTAAATCTACTGTGACCGCCAACTTAATGAAGAACCAAGTGGCTCCAGCTTTCATCGTCAGCTCTTTCACCAAAATTAGGGTATGCTCGCCTCGGCTTCATCACGAAATAAGGAATATTTTCTCCCTTGGGATCTATCTTGACGGTAGGGCAGCTTTGGCTTTATATCGGCCTAAATTTTAGGGCAATAAGAGATCCCTATACGGGTGCTGTTAAAATTCCAGTACAAGAATGTTACTGCACTGCCTCAACTTTCTGCCGCATAGATTGCTCGAACCTTGCATGCTCTGGCACGATAACGCTCCGACGATTCTCCTCTAGCTTGCTTCAATTCTCCAACTTCATTTCTTCAGCTTTAGGTTATGCACAGTTGAACTATAAAAGTTATTAAACTCATGGTTACAAAACTCTAGTCCATTATTAGTTCTAAGTTTTTTTTTTAACTTTAAGGCTAGTTTGAGTCTCTACGACTGTTTCCTATTCTACTAATTTACTAAAAGTGTCAGTTATTCTTATGGACATAAACTCACGTCTTTCTAGTACAATCATATATAATGGATAAGAAGTATTTTGAGGAAGAAGCCGGGTTTTGAAGATCGATCATGGAGATTGAGTCGAGGATGATCAATGAACATGACGGATTCACTTTCTATCTCTTTTCTTTTATTTTGCTAGTTT
>NW_019104726.1:165949-212899 GCF_001995035.1 Momordica charantia
TCACTTACATTTAAGGTGTCTTTTTCCTATCTCCTACTCCGATTACTGACTTGACCGCTGAAGTTTTTTAGGCAGGACACTGCATCAGCGTCGAGTTCTTTGTTGCAGGTTTTACTGTTCTTAGACGAACCTATTCATTCGTAGGACACGTGGCTGCTTCCAAAAATTCGCCGCCAACGTAACAGAGCAATAAGCTATTTTTATTTTATTTTTGGTACTCAGTTAAAAGAATGGTAAATATTTTTACTTCATAGTAAATTAGCATTTAATAATTTTTTTTGTGGGGTAGTTGCAAATATGACAAAAAATATTTAGTAAACTTATCAAATAACAACCACAATTAGTTTTTTCCAAATTCAATAGCACTTTATGAAAAAAAAAAGGAGGTCCAATTTTAAAATTGCAACTTTATCCAAATGATATGCATGTGTAATCTATCTGTAATATATCTATAATATATCTGACTACTCATATATGTATGTTATATACATGTGATATACTATTGATATGAGTGTCTGATATACTTGCAATATGTATATGATATACATCTGATATACTATATTGATATGAGTATCTGATACACTGCTCATACAAGTGAAAATTTTTGCTATATTTGAAAATTTTGAAAATAGGTGACATATTTGAAATACATAAAAGATTTTTGCTACCCACTACAATTTTACTTTTACAAAAATAAAGTACTAGAAGTTGTACTAAAAAAACAAAAACAAAGTACTAGAAACATAGAGATACTGGAAAAAAAAACAAAAGTATTCTCATTAGTGCAGTTGAAAAAGTATATATATTTTTTACCACACTTATTTAAGTTCATTAATATTTATAATTTTTATATAATGGTAGAAAGAAACACTAAGATGGGATCCAAAAAAATTATAGCTATTTATATTTTCTGATAAGCAACCAGAAAAAATTGTCAATTTCATAAATGAAGAGACAGCTGCAATAGTAGTAAGTTATTAACTAAATTTAGATTTCTCTTTTTAATCTGTTATATTTTAAATGTTACTTTTCCATCCATCTAAGTTTTGATCTTAAAATTAATTGGCAGTTAGARGAGTAGTCTATGTCAATTATAAATCTATGTAAGGTCATTTTCTTTTCAATGTGGACTACTCTACCCACTTATCGATTTTTAATTTACCAAGAATGTCATCTCTTATTTTTAACAACTTTAACTAATAAAAACATAAAAGTTATGAATATGAAGAGCTTGAATATGAAAAGTTACGTATATTTACTCCTAACAATTTATGATTTTACTTTAATTGAAATTAATGGAAATCAAAAGGTATTGGAATCTCAAAAGTTTTTCAACTTATATCCATCCTCTACATGTACGGATGTATATATATATATATGAGTTCCTCCCTTCTTCCTCTTCCTCACACCATAATTTAACTCTCTTCCTTAGTTTGATTCTTTTCATTTCTTGATCAATTCTTTTAAATTTTATACATATAGATTTAGTAGCATCAATAGTGCACGATGGCGTAGCACATTGAGCGTCTCTATTTATAAGAGTTGCAGAATAATGTTGTTTATAAATAGAACTCATTGAATTCTTATAAATGTTATAAATTAGTTTACAATTAGTATTGTTATGATTTTTTATTCGATGTAATATGGATTATTCAATCAACTTTCTCTCGTATTTGTAGGAAGGATGGAAAAAAAAAACGAAAGAAAAAAAAGTTATCTCCTACTAACATTAAACAATAATGCTATTATTTTTATTTGTTGAGTTTGATTGAAAGGAAATAGCATATTTGTAGTAATTGTTAAATTAAAAGTAGCTAAAAAATATATTCTATTATGCATAGGAATATTTTCTGCATTGATTTATAAATGTGTTAAATTAAAACTTTAAAGTATTTTTCTATTCACAATTGTAAATTTATTATAACTCATTAAAATTAATATAACAAATTAAAGTGGATTAAAAATAAATATTATAGAAATATTATAATATAATAATTTTTATTACAGTAATTATTGTATTTATTTATTAAATACCCAAATATGATAAGTAAAATTAACTTATAGATATAAATTTATGAGTATTTATTGTTTTAAAGAAAAATGTATAAGTTCTTAATGCTAAAAATTAAAAAGGGAGCATCTTGGAAAAACATTTTTGGACTATTCTACCCACTTATCGATTTTTAATTTACTAAGAATGTCATCTCTTATTTTTAATAACTTTAATTAATAAAAACATAAAAGTTATGAATATGAAAAAGTTTGAATATGAAAAGTTAGGTATATTTACTCTTAACAATTTATGATTTTACTTTAACTGAAATTAATGGAATTCAAAAGATATTGGAACCTCAAAAGTTTTTCAACTTATATCCATCCTCTACATGATATATGAGTTCCTCCATTCTTCTCCCCACCATAATTTAGCTCTCTTCCTTAGTCTATGCTTCTTTTCATTTCTTGATCAATTCTTATAAATTATATATATATATATAGATTTAGTAGCGTCATAGTGCACAATGGTGTAGCACGTTGAGCGTCTCTATTTATAAGAGTTTCAGAATAATGTTTTTTTATAAGTAGAAGTCATTAAATCTTACAATTTGATCTCAAGTATCAATCAATGGTGAGCAATTTCTGAGAAATTCAAGTATTAAATCGTTCCTATAAATGTTATAAATTATTTTACGATTAGTATTGTTATGATTTTTTATTCTATGTAATAATTATTCAATCAACTTATGATTTTTTATTCTATGTAATAATTATTCAATCAACTCTCTCCTATTCGTAGATGAAAAAAAAAGTTATCCCCTGCTAACATTAAGCAATAATACTATTGTTTTTATTTGTTGAGTTTCATTTAAAGGAAATAACATATTTTTAGTAATTGTTAAATTAAAAGTAGCTACAAAATGATATTCTATTATGCATAGGAATATTTTGTGCATTAATTTATAAATGTGTTAAATTAAAACTCTAAAGTGTATTTCTATTCACAGTTGTAAATTTATTATAACTCATTAAAATTAATATAACAAATTAAAAGTGGATTAAAAATAAATATTATAGAAATATTATAATATAATAATTTTTATTACATAATTATTATATTTATTTATTAAATACCCAAATATAATAAGTAAAATTAACTTATAGATATAAATTTATGAGTATCTATTGTTTTAAAGAAAAATGTATAAGTTCTTAAAGAAAAATGTATAAGTTCTTAATGCTAAAAATTAATTAGGGGAAAGAATCAATCATATTTTTATTAAGTAAAAGGGAAATCAATTTTGAACAAATGAAAATTTATTTTAAAAAAATTGGATATGAAAAATCATTTTACTTTCTTCAAAAATTTTATACTTTTTTTCTAAAGATATAAAGTAAATTTTTCTTCCAACATTATTTCACCAACAAAAATTGGTTATATAATTCTATTCATTTATAAACCTTTTTTGTAAGTTTTTTACTTTTGATACATTTTTTCAATAAATAGTGATATTTTTATTAATGAAAAATTAAATAAAAAGAATATTACGTGCGTTTGCACGTGGTGATACACTATATGTTAAAATGTTGCAATAGGAAGCGTATTACCATTACAATTAAAATGAGATATTGAAGCAGTTATCATGTCAATTACTATACATCAAGAGACTGTTGCCTATTACGAAACCATTGTTATAAGTTTATCCAAATATGTTGCAATAACTTGCTACAATTTCAAAATTGTTACAACAAGATGCTATTAAATGAGCTATTGAAACTGTTATCATTTCTATTCCTACAATTTAAGATATGCTGCTATTGGTCTTACAACAGTTCGAACACAACTGATACAATAGCTCACAAATTGCAACGACTTTTTATTTTTATTTCCAATGTTTTTATAAACTGCTATTATTAACCTCCCAACACCAACACTTTTCCAATTATTGAAAAACTGCAGTCATAGCAGTATTACAGTGATTAAAAATTGCTTTCAATACCTAGATTTTCTTGGTGGTACCATTTAAATTGTTTGACTTTATTTATCATTAAAATAATTACAAAAAAAAAAAAAAAAACTCAATGAAGACTATTTTTTTTTATTTCTTGATGCTAAAAAGAAATTGTTATGCTAGTATATTTTTAAACAATAATTTTATTCAAATATTTTTTTAATTTCTTTTGAAAGAACATACAATATCTACCATTGATGTATACTAATAACATAGAAATAGGTGAGTTACAGTGAGAATGGTAAGTTAGAAGTGTTTGGATTATGGAGCCAAAATTGTGTCACACAAATCGGGACGAGGCAAGAACGAAAGAGAATCGAAGAAGTGGGCTGCAGGGCCATTTTGGCTGAGAGGACAGGGTTGCAGCGCTAGGAGCAATGCCACAGCGCTACCATAGAGCGGTAGGAGGCAAACTTAAAAGTTGATAGTGCCGCAACGTTGTAGCAATGTTTTAAATACTAAAATTCAACAATTTTAGGTTTTCTAAGAGGAAAATTAAAAGAAGGCAATGTCGTTTTGAGCAGAGAAGAAGAGATCAAGTTTCTTAGGTTGTAGTGCATCATCCAACCTATTCTTGAGTCTCGGTGAGGTTTTTCATTCTTCTATTTATAAGTATCTATTGGCAACGTAGTGTTTAGCAACTAAGTGGTCATTGGTGTGGCATCTAGAGAGAGCTTTGAAGAACATTTGTGAGATCCATTGTATTATCCTAAACATAGTATAACCCACAAATCGTGGAAGACTGGACGTAGCAATAAGTGGGTGAACCAGTATAAATCTTTGTGCCTTTTACCATGCTTTCTCTATTCCTTTATTGTGTTGTTTGGAATTGAGATTTTCTAAATAATTGTGGAATGGGAAAAGAGTTCCTAGTTAGACTTTTAATTGAGGCGAACTAGGATTGTTAGCTATTTGTTGTGCACATAGTAGTAGGGTATTTTTTTTCCAACAAGTGGTATCAAAGCTGTACGGTTTAGAGTCATGGGATTCAGCGAGAAGTTTAGTTTCAAAGGGATTCCACAGACAAAATTTTGAGTTTTGGAAGATGCAGATGAAAGACTACTTATCTTGCAAGAAGATACACAAAACCTTGAAGGAACGACAGGTTGGGATAACAAATAAGGAATGGGTAGAAATTTATGAACATGTAGTTTCAACTATCATGTTGTGTTTACCGATGAACGTGGCGAGTGAGACAACGACGATAGGTTTGATAGAGGCACTGACGAAGAGATATGAAAAACCCTCCAAACAACAAGATATATCTGGTTAGGAGATATTTCAACATTCAAATGGACGAGAAGGCGTCGGTCAATTCCAACATAAATGAAGTCACTAATTAGATAATTATTTGGTGTCTATGGAGATTACGTTTAGTGATGAGGTAAACGCTATAGCTTTGTTGACTTCTTTGGCGGATAGCAGGGAAACGATGTAGATGGATATATGATAACTTTCCAAAAAGAGAGTTATTTGTGCAAGAATTTCATATAAACTAGCTAAGGATAGTCATACTAATACCTAATCTACACTGATTTTTGTGCAAGGAATATTACAAATTCACTATCCTTCTTATTTTTCCTGACAACGTTGAAAGATAGGAAAAATGGCCTAATTTTGAATGTTTTGATGCAGCATTGTTGATGTTGTAGCATCAAAATCAGAAGGGAGCAGAAAACGACAAAAGCTGACAGTGACAGAGCTTTACCCTAGGAGTTACCACAATAACTCGAAGAACACCTGGAAATGAGAGCTGGGGGCCCACTTTATCTGTTTTATTGTACTAAAAGTAATGGGGGTATAAATACTTACATTTAAGGTTGCATCCACACATTCCCCAACCATCACTTCACTCTCAATTCAAGAAAGCTCTCAAGGTTTTCGAAGAGGACAAGGAGAATAGGAGATTCGTTAAGCTTCTGAGGACAGAGAACTGATTTGGAACTGATTTCCTTCAGCTCCATCTTCTTTCCTTTTATTCTCGTTCAGTATTGAACTTATTTTTGTTGTTTTTCTTCCATTTCATAATGGCCTTGCGTAGCTAAGCTTTTTATGTAAGGGGAAGATCTTGTGAACTTATTCTTGGGCTGTAAACTTTGACTCTGTTTATACTGATGAAATATTTTGAGTTAATGTTGTCTTTATTGTCTGATTTTCAATGTGCTTGATCAACATATTGTGATACCTTTTTATTAACTATTGAAAAATTGTAATAGGAAGTGTTTAGCTTCATCTCATGCTAAATCTACTTGAGTTAGAGTATGTGCACTTAGGAATAAGACTCACCTAATAAGGATATAAACTGAACTGATATGCTCTCATTTTTGCTTTAAAACTTGAATAGCAGAAAATCTAGGAAAACTTCATGTCTGTTTGGCCACTATATCAACATTCTTAATGTTGTAGAATTGTTTACATGAGCCGAGAAGAAGTCACATAAACTTTTCCCCCTTGCCTTTGTTACATAAGTAGTACCCCCTTTATTAAGCTCACTTTGCCTTATAACCGCCTTGATTTTACATTGTTGTCTTTACCTGTTTCCTTATTCAGTGAGCACGTTATGCACTATTCTATTTAAGTTCCATAATTTTTCCTTGTTCAATATAGATTGTAAGTTGTTTGTTTTCTTGAGTAAATATTGAAGTGTTAGTCATCAATCCCTGTGGATACGATCTTTTTATCACTTGCTACAACGGTTGTGTACAGTTGCACAAGGAAACATAAATCGTTCAACAAGTTTTTGGTCAAATTCGTTAGGGGACAAAAACTTGAAATTTTTTAAGATATATAATGTTGCGATTGATGAGTAGATTCGCAAGAAAGGAAGTGGAAAGAATTATGCATCTGATTCAGGTACGAAGGATTTTATGGAATCAGCCTTGGCAGTTCAGAGCAAAGGCAAAGGAAAGATGGAATGTGGAAATAGACAGCAAAGGCATAGCCAGGAGAGTGGGAGAAGTGCGGTTGAATGTTTTTACTGTCGTATGAAGGGCCACTTCAAAAAACACTATAGGAAGCTTAAAGAGGATCAGGAAAATGAAGATTCTACAAACTTCATGTCAAAGGATGTGTTGCTAGCTTGTGTTGAGAGTAACACTTGTAGACTAGTGATTAGAGTGGGCAGTGGACAGTTCAGCCTCTATACACGTATCTTCAGAAAAGAGGTGGTTGACGTCCTTCACTATTGGAAATCATGGCATGGTGAGGATGGGAAATGGTAGACTCTCCAATATTAGAGGAATTAGGGACAATGTTCGTCTGAGGACCGATAGTGAGACCGGGCTAGTTCTACATGATGTGAGGTATATACCCAATTTCAAAATGAATTTGATATTTGTAAGGAAGCTGGATCACGAAGGTTACAAAAGTGAGCTTGCAAAGAGGATGTGGAAACTCATGAGAGGATTCAAGGTAGTGGTTGTTCGCTATAGAGAAGCATCAGTATACGTGTCAAGATTTGGCGTTGCCAAAAGATCAGAGAGATAGACTATGCATAGAGCTGCAAATGGTTTATAAGAGACATGATAGAACCAGCAGCAATGACAGTCAAGATATATGAGGGGAATCTGCCACCAGTTCAAGTTCAACAGTTGGGAGGTCGAGAAAAGAAAAAGAAGAATAGTTCAATGAGTTGTTTAATAAATTGTCAGTTTATATAGCCCCAATTGTTAGACGGGTTGGCGAGTTGATGAAGTCGCATAGGCAAAAGAGTGCATTAAGGAGACTGACTACAGTTGGCGTTGAGGTCGAGGGTGAAGTCTCTAGCTTGGAAGCAGACTTGGGTGGGTTGGCCAAGTCATCAGTAAAGAAACCTTTCTTTAGGAGTCGTTGGGCGCGATCGAAAAAGGAAGCGTCAGGGACCACTTAGTTTGAGTAGGAGCATGTGGCTGTGTCTCTTACGTCTAGGAGACAAAACCACATAAGATTGTCCAGTCTTAGGGCAATCATAGATGGAACCTTGGTTGTCGCCAAGAAGAAGTTAGAAGTTGTCGGTGTCATGAGAGTACAACATTTGTTGGTGCCAATAAGTTGTTAATCAGTTATTGTTGGTGCAGTCAGAACTAAGCCTTGTGGTTTGCCAAGATGAGAGACATTTTTGTTGGAGTGAGAGGAAAGATTATCGTTTTGTCTCCAGGTGGGAGACTGTTGGGATTATGGAGCCAAACTTGTGTCGGAACGGATCGGGTTAAGGCAAGAATGAAAAAGGATCAAAGAAGTGGGCTGCAGGGTCATGTTGGTCGAGAGGATAGTGCTACAGCGCTAAGAGCAATGCCACAGCGTTGTCACAGCGCAGTGCGAGGCAAACTTAAAAGTTCATAGCGTCGCCATGCTGTAGCGATGTTTTAAATACTACAGTTCCACTGTTTTATGTTTTCTAAGAGGAAAATTTAAAGAAGGTAGCATCGTTTTGAGTAGAGAAGAAGGAGATCAAGTTTCTTGGGTTATAGTGCGTCGTCGACAACTTATTCTCAAGTCTCGGTGAGCTTTTTCATTCTTGTATTCTTAAGTATCTATTGACATAGTTCTTAGGAGCTAGGTGGCCATTGTTGTGGCATCTAGAGAGAGTTTTGTAGAACGTTTGTGAGGCCTATTGAACTATCTTAAACATAGTAGAACATGCACATCGTGGAAGACTAGACATAGCAATAATTGGGTGAACTAGTATAAATTTTTGTATCGTTTACTGTGCTTTCTCTATTTCTTTATTGAGTTGTTTGGAATCGGGATTTGCTCACAATGAAAGGGAAAAAAGGGTTCCTAGTTAGACTTTTGATTAAGGTGAACTAGGATTGTTAGTTATTTTTCTGTGCATAGTAGAAAGGAATTTTTCCCAAATATATATCTATACTATATCTAAATGGGGCTATGGAGGAGAATATTTACCTCCTCATTTTGCCCCCCAACTTTTTAAGATATACCAAGGTTACCCTTCATTTATATTATATTTCTTCTATGTACCTCCTCTACGGGATGCTATTATTTGAATGAGGTGTCTGTTTAGAGAAGCAGTACGTTGAAGAGGTATGACTGTTCTTCAACCATTTATAGAAGCAGTGCGTCGGTTGATGAAAAAGTATGAATGCCCTTCCTTTACAAAGCATTTATGAAAGGAAAGAATGTAATTAAAAACTCATATCTTTTTTCTCCCAAAATGTCTACAAAAATCTCTTCTTTTATCAAACAACTCATACATTTCCAAAAGGAATGGAAATTAAAAGTTTTTTTCTTCGTAGGGAAACATCGAAGTAGGCCAAAATCAAGATTTGTGAATACAAAAATTAATTTTAGCCGATAAAGAGGTAAAAGTATAAAAATTGATGTCAATTATGAGCGTAATCTTTTATAAAATTCTGTGATTATTGTACTATAATCATATTTTGAGTATTATTTTTTATAAACTTGACATGGAGAGATTGTTGTTTTCTGTTTAATTATTTTTTTTTGGATCCCTATAAAATTATATTTAATATTTGTTTTTATCCCACTTATTGTTGTTTTCATGATCTTTTGGAATTTTTTTATTTTATGTTTATATATTTTTTTAATAAGCATGACAATACACTTTCATGGCCAACATACAAGCATCTTCCTTCTTGATTCCCCATTTAACTGTAAAATCCAGGTTGAGATAAATTTAAGAATATATAGAAAAATTGACTATATAAACATACATTTTTTCTGATCTTGCAGCATAGCAGTTGTAAGATAATGCCTCTCTCCAAGGAGACTACAAGTTCGTCTAATTTGTTCCCATGATTTTGTCTATTTTGTCTCTATTTCGTCACTGAAAAACTATCAAATGCTGAGATTTCAAAAAAAAATATATGTATTTATTAATTTTAATTGTTGGATTTCTAAATTGATGTTAATTTTGTACATTTTGTAATAATATTTGACTTCAAAAATCTATTTAATACGTAGAGTATAAAATTATATATTCTTGTTATTTTTAACTTTTTAGTTTTTTTTAATTATTTTAATCTTTTTATGTATATTATTTTAAATTATATATATTCATGATTGTTTTAATATTTAGTTAAAGGTTCTTTTAAAGTTTAACTTAATATCCAGTTAATCTTTTTCAAGTTTTAAAACATATTCATGTTATATTTTAGTACTAGTTTTCCTATTTATCTTAATATATCTTTTTGATTGGTGTAGTTCTTATTTTATTTTTCTTGGTCGTGTGATTCTTTATCCCACATTTTTTAAATGATTTCATGGCAGTACACATTATCGAATTTCTTTCTCAAATTTTAATTATTTAATTTTATTTTATTTTTATATTTAAAAGGTGCAGTATCATTTATATTTATCATTTTAAAAATAAAAAATGATATTTGATTTGTCAATTTTCAATTTTAAAAAGTAGCTTAAGAGTAATAAACGGTCAATTTTATTTATTTCTATTATAATTTTCACTACCAAACAAATAATTTCATGGTTTGGATTTTTAGTTACATAATTTGATTTAATGTATCGTGTCTTAGATTTGTTTATTTTTAAATTCATAAAAATATTTTTAATTAAAAGTTGATAACCACATCTATTATTTCAAATGTGTATATTATATTCAATATTTTCTACACATCTGATTTTATTGTCTTATTTTTTAGTTGGAATAATGTATTGGATTTAATTGTCATTTTTCTGTATGTTAAATGTTAGAGACATTATATTAAAATATTTAAAACCACGTGCATTGCACGTGATATAAAAGCTAGATTGAAAAGAAACGATATTAGTGAGGGGGAAGGGGAAGGGGCTACATGTGGGGAGTGTAGATTATGAAAAAGAGGTGAAAATTTGAAAAATGGAAATGTGTTTATAAAAAATTATTTCTTTTTTCAAATTTACTTATATTTTTTAAATAATTAAAAAAAAAAGGTGCCGCCTCATATAATTTTATTTTTAATTTTTCAGGTTTTCAAATAAAGCTTGTAAAAAATGCTTCCAGTTATGTGTGCCTTTATTTGGTTGTCTACTTTTAAAAATGATTTCAAAATAAGCCAAATTTAAAAAACTTAAAAAAAAAGTGATTTTTAAAATCTAGTTTTCGTTCTTAAAATTTGACTAAGAATCACACGTGTTTGTAAGATGTTTAAAAAATATATTAAAGAAATTGCGCCGAAAAAAACATAATTAAAATATAAAAAAAAAGTTGTCATGAAATGGTGTGGCTGTTGGGAATGANTTACAACCACTCTAAATTGGCACTCTCCCACCACTCTTCGATCATTCATTCTTTTCTCCCTTCTTTACTCAATTTGTGTTTCCTAATGATTGTTCTGAACTAATTTTGATTCCACTCCATTCCAACAAGTGTACGTCTTAGTTGAAGGTTGTGTTAACCTTAGAATGTTTCCATAAAATTGAAATAATCTCTACAGAGTCTTTATGGATAAAGGCAAGAGAGAATTTATAAGAGGGGTACCACCACAGATAATTTTACAGTACCAACCAAAAAGAAAAAGAGAAAAAATGGATGCCTGCAACCTTCTCTTTTCTCAGCTTTTGCTTTGCTTTTTCCTCCTCTCAACTTTTATAAACAGTTGGAATTTGGAGGTAACTTACAAGCTTAGAATCATTTCAAATTACGATGCAATCTTTTCTACTGCCTATGATTTTTTAAAAAAAATTTTATGTTATAAAAAAGAAAACATTGTAATTGACATTCTTATCTATAAATTTAGATTTGTTTTAGCTCAACTATGAGAGTGAGATCCAACTTACCGACCCAATAAATTTAGATACTAAGTATCGAAATAAAAATAATCGAATTAATATGTCTACCTTAGCTAAAACGAGCATAGTTCAGTAACAATTGACATATATCTCTAACTAAAAGGTTGTGAGTTTGATCCCTACCTTACGCATGTTGTACTAAAACCAAAACCAAAATCAAATTAAGTTACCAAATATGGTAAAAGTAGACTAGAAAAAAACACTAAAAATATTTTAAATTAATACAAAGACAGAAATTGGCATATGCAAATACAGAGATGAAAGAATATAATTTGACCTACATAATTTTATTTAGAATTTTTAAAGGAAAATCAAAACAATTTTACAACCATATATAATTCATTGAACTTTTGGTTTATATAATTATTTTTTATTCATATGATCGTTGACCAAAAGTAAAAAATAAAAGTAAATCTATGGTTTATTCCTGACATATGTGTTAATTTTATTATTTATTATAGCACGTTTATTACATAAAAAAATTTTATTGTCGGTGAGTATTATAAGATAAGAGTGATGGAAAAGAGAGATTTAAAAAATGATAACATCCTAAGGTGATATGTTCTTAGTCTAGTAGTACTTTAAATGTCTATTCTTTATGCAACAATCAATTTAAACTAATTGATCATGTGAAGCTATAAAATCTTTTATTTTAGGTTAAAATATTATTTCGGTCTTATTTTAAGTTTTGGTTAATTTTGGTCTCTATATTTTCAACTTTGGTTCAGTTTAGTCTCTGCTTTCAAAAAGTTTGTTTTTTACCGCTAATTTTAAAAGGTGACTATTTGATCCTTTGATTTTATTTTCAATCTCCTTTTTTCTACTACAATTTTAACACGACACTATACACAATATATTTATGGATATGTAACCATAATTTTATATTAAAGAGTTTCTGTTATATGTATAATTTATTTTAAAATTTTATAAATAGACATCAAAATGGTCACTTTTAAAAAGTATAGAGACCAAAATAAAAATTTTGAAAGTCCGAAGACTAAAATGAAGAAAAGTTGAAAGTATATGGACCAAAATGAACATTTTGAGAGTATAATGACTAAAATGAACCTTTTGAAAATAAAGAGACCAAAATGAACTAAAACTCAAACTACAGCAGAGACAAAAATATATTTTAACATTTATTTCACGAATATATACAGGTTATCATTCAATTTTTATTATTTTGTTGATTAAAATTCATATGATTTATTAATTACAGTATAATTTTTTTTAATTTCATTATAGAGAGTTATAATTTCAACTTTATTTAACTTATTACTTAAGTTAAAAAAAATAAAGTTAAAATTAGTCGAATTAAATTAGGTAAAAATTTGTAAAAATATATATTTCTCCCTTTTTCTTTTATATTTATGGAAAATGGATTCTTAAAAAATAATATATATGGTTTAAATACTATTTTGATTTATGCTTCCAACTATAGTTTATTGTCCTTTATGTAACTCTAAATTTTGTTTATTTTAGTTCCTGTAATTTTAAAATCTTCGTCTGGTCCTTATATTTTAAAAAAGTGACTATTTTAGTCCAATTGTAAAATTATAATACAAATTTTATATTTAATAGAAATCATTTAATACAAAGTTATGACTATAATTCAAGTATGACGTTGAAATTGGAAAGAAAAAAAATAGATAAACAAGAAAATAGGACTAAAAAATTGTTACTATGAAACAAACTTTTGCAGGGTATAAGGATTAAAATAGACAAAAGAAATAAAACTACTAGAACTAAAATGAACATTTTGAAAGTATAGCGGAAATTTAGAACATATTTGGTTGATAATTTTGTTTATTGTTTTCAGATTTGATTAAGTGAATATATTTTCAGATTTATGTTTTTTGATCGCAAACCAAACGCACCATTACTAAAATCATAGTTTTATAGATTAATCCGAACATAACTCAACTGATTAAGACATAACTCAACTGATTAAGACATACCTAATCGACCAAAAAAATTTCAAGTTCAAATTCCGAACTAAAAACAAGATCATGGGCCCGCAGAGTGCACATGAAGAGATGAGGTTTGTCTCATGTTGAGCTAATTGTAGACAAATTGCATGAATGAAGGGAATCATCTGCCACTTCGCTGTCAACACAAATATCTATTGTTCTTTTAGTCTCTAAAACAGGTTCTATGAAAAAAGTATTTAATCCTATTTTCTCCCTCAACTATATTTATTGTAGTCTTTAATCTCGATCTAAACAAATAGACACATTTTTTTTATATTCATTTATATATATATATATATATGATATACATACATACATGTATGTTTGTATAAAGTATATGTGGTAACTTAGAGTTGTCAAAGCGAATATAGCTCAACAGTAATTGACGCGTATCTCCAACTTAGAGAGTGAGAGTTATGTTGTACAAAAGAAAAAAAAAAGTTGGAGTTCGGGTTTTTTAGTCGTTTCCAACTTTCGAGAAATATACGCATTTGATATCTATTCCTATTTTTTATTTCTCGTTTTTTAGAAACCTTTCTAAAATCGTGTAGAAATTTTAGAAACAACAAAATTAAAGGCTTGTTTGGTAATCTTCATATTTCCTTTTTTTAATAAAGTAAAATAGAATTGCACATGATCTCCAACACTCATGGATTTAAAAATGATATAAAGCAACATCTGTATTTATGTTGGAACAAATTAGAAACAAGAACTAGAAACAAGAAACTTTTTTGTTATTTTCAAAATTTCTATACAATTTTAAGAATGTTTACAAGAAATAAAAAACAATAAACATAAATAGTTGTCACATATTTAGATTTCTTAATAAAACTAAAAACAATAAAAAAGAGGGTGAACGTTACCAACCCCATCCAAAATCATGATAGAATGAGTGCTTAGATCTAAGAGTTTCTAAATGAATTTGATTTCTTGTTAATTTAAGCTTTCCTTTAATAACAATTTTGTTTTTAGTTTTTTAGTTTTAAAAAATTATGCTCGATCGCATAATTTCTTTAGCATGTTTTCATATTCTTTAAAAAAAAATATTTCAATTTTTACTCAAATTTAAAAGACAATAACAAACTTTTAGGGCGGCTTGGCTACCATTTTGTTTTCTATTTTTTATGTCTAGTTTTCAAAAATGGATTTGTTTGATAACCAATCCAATTTTTTATTTTCTGTATTTTAAAAACGTTTTAACAAACAGAAAAAAGTTATTTTAAAATCAGATTTCTATTTTTTGAAATCTCATTTTTTTTCTTTTAATGCTCAATTTTTTCCCTCTCATATATTTATATCTAATAAATAATTTAATTCGCACTCTAAAATTTTTCTCTATCTAATTTTCCCTCCCTACAAAACTTATCTTTCTCGCTCTAAAATTTTCATGTGCATAATATTTACTATTATTTCTCTCTTCAAAAAAATTTTCGAAGAGGTAGATTTTCATTTCTTTTTTTTTTAACATTTAACTCTTATTTTTCTCTCTAAAATTTTACAATCTAATTTTTTTATCTTTCAACTTTCTTTTGCTATAATTTTCTGTATCTTTTTATTTATTTATTTTTCCCTAATAAATATATTTCGATTTTTTTTTTGTCTAAAATTTGTTTTCAATACAATTTTTTCCTGTGCTTTTCCAATTTTATTTCTTTCTCGAACCTGTCTTTTGCCCTCTACTTTATTCTACTTCTCTAAAATTTTCTCCTTTTGTCTTTTAATTTTTTTCTTACTAAATTTTTTCTCTTTAATAAAATCAATTTATTTATCTCTCTAAATTTACTCCCTTTTAAATTTCTATTTAAAAAGTTTTCTTTTCTAAACTTTTAAATTTCATGTCTACACATTACGGATGACAAAAATTCTCGCAAAGTTGGGTACCAACTCTAAGAACATATATTTTCCATATTTTCCACCAAGCCCCGACCCCTTCCTCAATTCCATTTTTAAATAATAAATATATATTTTATTAACTATTTTACTAAATTAGGAATAAAATACTAAATATTATTTAAAAATAATTATTATACTAGTAAATAATCCATTTTCAGTAATAGATATAATTTATATATTTTTTATTTTTTAAATTCTAAAAATAATTAAAATTAATTACTAAGCCGGTAATTTTTTCTTAGAAGATCTCCGTCTCGAGATGAGGATTCCTTGACTTGGACCTCCATTCCCAAAATCAGAGAATGGAGTGGAGACGGTAACTAAACATTTCCACATAACGAGGTGGGGAGGACATATTCATACCCCATCCAACTTTCAATCTCTAGTTTTCATAGATTTTTATCTCTCTAACATATCTATCCAATTCTCTAATATTTTAAAAACACAAAATTAACCATTCTTATCAAAAATCTTTAGAAAACAAAAAATAAAAAAGCAGGTATCAAACATATATGGTTTTTTTTTAAACTAAAGAAAAAAAAAGTAGTTATCAACTTAACCTTTAGAAACCGTGTTTTAACTTAGATTTTGAAAACAATTTCAAGTGATAGTTGTCCGAAAGAAAGAAACATATGAATAAAAATAAAGAAAATAAAAGATAAAATGGTTAGGAAATAAGACCTTTTAATTGTCAAAGGTTGAAAGTTTTTTTTTTTTTTTTCTCTTGTATAAAGTTGATAATCTAAAACAAAACATTTGAAAATTTGGGACTAAAACAAAATATTTAAAATTTGAAAGTTTGAAATAAAATGATTAAAAAAGAATAAAAATGAGATTCTTTTCTTTATTATTATTATTTTCTTTAAACTTGCCCATGTTCAATAAAGCACAAGCACATGTTGGTGGGCCCATTTTTACCAACTTGATTATTTAGGCTTTTTGGCAACTACAATAAAACCATTTGGAATCACCAACAATCTTGGGAATTGGAGATGGGGTACAAATTTACATCCAAACTTTTTGTGTGGGACATGGACAATATATATATATTTTATACAGGTGRGGGTACGAACTCATGATCTATTAGTCATAGATAGGTGCCTTAAGCATTTTAACTATACTCGATTTGGTAGGATATGGACAATATAAGAATGGGCTAAGATGAACCTTTTTATCTTTGGAGTATTAATTAACCCTTTATATCCTTTCACCCTGACATAAAATAGGGTATTTTCGTAAATTAATAGGCTTAAATACTATTTTAATTTTAGAACTTTCAACTTTAGTTTATTTTGTTCTCTATACTTTAAAAACATATATTTTAGTTCATATATTTTTTAAACTTTGTTCATTTTAGTCCATATACTTTCAAAACTTTCGTTTTCGAAATATTCATTTTTATTTTTATATCCTTTATGTCGATTAAAATTGTAACATGATACTTCACTTATTAAATTATTTGAAACATAGTCATAAATATATTAAATGGTTTCCATTATGTGTATAAAGTTTTTGTTAATGTGTTAAAAAATATGGATCAAAATGGTCTTTGTTTAAAAGAACAGAGACCAAGACAAACATTTTAAAAATATAGAAACTAAAATGAAGAAAAGTTGAAAGATTAGAGATCAAAATGAATATTTTGAAAGTAGAAAGACCAAAATGAACCAAAATCAAAACTATATTGACAAAAATAAATATTTAAATCAAATAAATATGGGTTTGCCGTCATTGATTTAGTGTCAATATGTTCAATGAACCTCTGATTAAACTTAACACGCTCTCTAATGGCTAAGTAGTTAATGTTTATATGCTTACTTCAACTCTGACTTTTATTATTCTTATGTAGAAACATAGTAGCTAGATTGTCGTAGTATATCTTTAATGACATGGAAATAGAACCCACTATTTCAAGCCTATAAATAAAACTCCAAAACCAAATAGCCTAGAATGTAGTTTCATAACAAGAGATAAACTCAACCTAGAGGTTGAGGTGCTTTGCACTTCTCCCAGAAATAGCTCCTCTAACTAGTAAAAAGACATATCCTAGTGTCGATTTTCTAATGTCAGAATATCTAACAAAGTCCGAATCTGAATATCCCAATCACTTTAAATGATTAAAATCTCTGTAAGTAAGCATTTAATCTTTTGTTCCTTGAAGGTAACACATTACGTCATTTTACAGCTCTTAAATGATCCATGCCTAGATTACGTTGATAAATTTTGATATGAACTGCTAGAGGACTTGAAATTATGATAAACATTTATTTTAGAGTTTTTGTGGTAATTTTATTACTTTCCAATTTTTTTCATTTCTTGAACATATTAAGCAGGGTATTTTTATCTTTTTTGTTGTGATGTTGATGATGTGACATTTAGGATTTAGTTGGGAGACTATCTAAAGTCTTGCCATTAAGTTGTTTTAAAAGATTAGATTAGTTTTGATAATGAATTAGCATCTAGCTTTTCCTAAGTTTAGCCACGGAGCTTTCTTGAACTTTGCAATTTCATGTTTGTTTGAGTTGCATGCCAAAGAACATTCAAGTGTGATTGATCATACGTATCTTGTGGAGTGTTTGAATCTTGGGCCAAAGACTTGTTCTTTGTCTCGAGAATTTTGATGCAATCCGTGTCTAACCTAAAACTTAAGGTTGAAATTGAATTGATTTGCGAGTTCTAGTGTTTGTGAATTAGTGGTTCATTATGTTCCTAATTCAATTCTCTAGGGTTTTTCACATCACCAACATTCTCAACTACTAATGCTATATCAGGTCTAGTACAAATTTGAGCATACATTAAGCTTCATACTTCATACACATAAAAGAATGTTTTTCATTTGTTCTCTTTTAAGGTCATTAATTAGTCATTGACTCAAATTAAATTTGCCACGTTTAATTATAGGTGTCAAACTAGATGAACGAATCTCTCATGAACGTTTATCGTGACAATCTTAATGACTTTTAAGCTCTACTTGTTTTAATTTATATGTCATTGACATAAGAAGCTTCATCCATAACTTTCATATCAAAAGATGTCTATAGAATCTCACCAATGACTTTTGAACCTTTAGGCAATTTCGTAAGATCCTAAACTTGATTACTAGCCATAGATTTCATATCATCGTTCATAGCATCATACAATAATATGGACTTGCTTCCACCCATAGCGTGCTAAGACTTGTTGAGATCATCCTCAGCAATGAAGTAAATATCATGCTTTTGTAGATACGCTATAATTAGAAGGAATAATAGACTTTATTGTTTTTGCAGATCTCCTTAACGTTACATTAACCTCCTCTTTTGGAGAATTATGGAAAATAGGATCTACGTAAACAATATATGTTGCTAGTTCAATCATCATAGTTGTTCAAAATGTTCTAATTTTTTATTATCATCTTGAACAACCACAACTTTGCTTGATGATTGAAGAATGGAGCGCGTTTCGTGAATTTCCTATAACAAAAAAAAAAAAGGAAGTTTGAGGTTAACTACTCCACAAATCTTTGATTGTTCTCTAGAAATCTTGCATTTTGTGATTGTACTATTCTACTTCCATTGGAAGGACAATACACCCTAAAGCCTTTATACCTTCTTGTTGGGTGTGGCTTGTCCCAATTCAAGTTCCTTAACCAGTTTTTATTGTCAATTGCCTTACCTAGCCTCCAACTTGAGAAGTTTAGGCTTTAAATAAAGATAAATGCTCAAGTAATAAACAATTAATCAAATTTCAAATGCTAGAAACCTATTTAAACTAGAAACAAGTATCTTTGGAAATGTAACATCTAATTTAACCTGAAAGAAATATGCAATTATTAGAAAATCAAATCTAACCTATGCAAGCTAACAAATATGCAACTATCAAAAAATCAAACCTAAGCCTACACGATAATTAAATAACCGAAGGTAAAAGAGAAACTAATTATCATTTTGAAGAAGAGACTCTGCACATGTCTGCCAATTTGGTATGTCGTCTCTCAAGGTAGTGTACTAGTATTCCTATGATACTCATTGTTCTCCCTTGATTTTACCTACTCCTTCTATGTTGGAAATTTCATTAATTGGTGATATGTGGAGGGTATCGCCTTAAACATGTGTATATTAGGCATGCCTAATATCGCATTATAGGATAAGGCATAGTTGACGACAAGGAACTCGACCACCTTCGTGACGCTCCTTGCCCCATTGTCAAATTTCATAAGTAATTCTATACTTCCTACAAGGATGACTTGTAATTCGCCAAATCCAAATAATGTTGTTGGGCTATTTTTCAACCTTTTGTCGCCTAATTCCAAATCGTCGTAGAAGGGATAGTATGTCTACTGAGCTGGTCCCATCTACCAAGATCTGACGAACTTTCACATTGGCTATCTTTAAAGTAATAACCAATGTATCGTTATATAGGTGATGCAGATTAGTCACTTCACTTTCGGAGAATTGATCTTTGGTCTTTGACTTGCAAAAAAAGTTTGATAGATTTCATGAGTTCTTGCCCTAGCCTCCCTGCTGGATTCTCCTCCTACAGGTCCTCATAGTATTAACTTTAATTATCTCCCTGGTGGGAGACTTGTCGTCCGGGTTACTGTTCGAAGTTGCCTTAGAATCCTCCATGAATTTTTTGAGGTGCCTTACGGATTAGATATTCCACCTACTCCTTCAAATCATCGCAATCCTGTGTTGAGTGGACATGATCCCGATGGAAGAGGCAGTACCTCCTTTTAGTCCTCTTGTGAGATGACACTTTCATCTCGAACCATCTGAGTAGCTTCTTATTCCTAATTTCTATCAGAACCTCTTCGAGCGGGACCGTTGTTGGGGTATATTTCTCGAATTTTCTCAGAGGTCACATTGACTTGACTGGTCCTGCATACTATCGGCTTTTTCCCACCTTGATCCAAATTGTTTTTTCTCTGGACCTATCTCTCTTTAGACTGTACTCTACTTGACTATGCTTTCCGTCGTAATCATATTTTTAATGGAGTACTTCGCATGCAGTGATATACTTTTGAGTGCGACTAAATGCCTTTGAGAAGGTAGCTGGAGTCTTTTTTTCTCAATGCCTCAGAGAAGGTCGTTGTCGGTAAGACCCTCAACTCGTAATTTCTCCTCGTTGAAACGAGCCACATATTCTTTGAGACTTTCTATCGACTTTTGCTTTATGGTGAGAAGGTACGCCACGGGTCGACTCATATTCTGTCCTTTAACGAATTATGTGACAAACGCCCTTGCCAGTTTTTTGGAGGAGGAGATTGACTTCCTCTTCAATTGTTGAAACCATATATGGACGGAGCTAGTTAATCCAAAGGAGAACACCCTAAACCTGATGGCCTCAGTATCTTTGCCTCTTCGTGGATCTCAAACGAGCGTAGGTTGTTTCACCTCTTATTATTGTCTAAAATCCTGTTGCTCGAGTCTCTTTAGAATGAGGGATATGTTCTAGTGCATTCCCTCAACTTTCTCTTTCAAAGCAACTAATTTATTCTCTTGATGCCCTGGGATCTCAGCTGGTTGATCTATCCACTCTGGAACCTATCAACTCATTTCACCCTAAATCTGTTCTGGAACTTGTCTACTCCTTTCACCCTAAACCACCTCGGGTAAGAATAGCCCTGACTTACTTTCTTTCATCGAATGGCATTCGTCGTTAGAGTATTGTCGACTTCCTCCAGAATCCATGTCGACATCTTATTTTTTGCCTTATAGAGCTTTAGTCGTCCCCACAGACAATGTCAATTGATGATGCTGAATTTAGGCTCCTTCGGATTTTGCCAAATTCATACCAAATGAAGAAATGAGAACGAACATGGATCCTACAAAACCAATAGCACTAAACACCAATGTGGTGGCCACACAAGCTTCGATGCTTAATTCAGTATTGGATATAGCTAAGTATGGAAAGTAGGGTTCTTTGGCATACCTCTAAGGTTTTGTCTACCCTTCTATTTATAGAAGTCGAATCCTGATGCTCCTAGGAAATCATGCCTTTTGGAATTGTGCACTTTGTTGTGGTCCATCTGTCAAATCGTAGAGTTGTTGGCCTGTTTGGGATCTAACCAAGACGAGATAGGTTCGTGCTGAGCTGTGCATAATAATTGGAGAGGCTTTATCAGAGTTCTCGGCCGACGGTTGAGAACTGATTGACACCGACCTCAGGTTGGCCTTGGTCGATCTGGGCTGCTTGACCTCTACATGCCGGGTTCTGGCCTCCCTTCTTAGGTCTTCTTCAAATTCGGCCAAATTTTAGACCTCTTGTTGTTTCGTTGGATCTCATTTGACCTGCCTATAACATTTATTATTTTTTAAATCAAAATATCATAACTTTCATTATCTCTTTATAGATTGTGTTTTTTTTTCTAACCACTATTGTTATAGACTTACTTATATATATGTGTGTGGAGATAGAACTCACAAAATATAAGGAAAGATCCCACTGAGGGAGACAATCAAAGAGGGAGTCGCATCAGATAGGGATACGATCAGAGCCAAGTTGATGGAGGGAAAAGATGCGACAAATTGACGGAATCGAGCAAGGGAAAAACAGCGGGGCAACGCGGTGGGTGATATATAGAGCTGGTTGCAACTGGAGTGGCGGGTGGCAGAGGGTAAAGGAGAGGGAGGCTTGTATATTGAGTTTCTACCGATTGTGTACCTTTTTGGTTTGAGGTAGAGTGCTTTATAATTTTTATTAATTATTCATAAAAATACACCTTATTTCTTCGCATTATTTGTTCACTGTATTTGTTCCTCTCTTCACTGTATTTATTCATTTGTTCACCAAACTTATTCCTATTCACCGTTCATCTATTTGTTCCAGCTTGGGTCTTTGTAAGATATCTAGCATTTGATGTTCATACAACAGTATCTACAACTCCAATAAGGATAATGTGTCAGAAATAGCCGGGATAGTTAAATTGATAGTATTTCTATTTCTAGTTATATTTTGTATATTAATACTTATTATATATTMTTTAATGCTTTTTAGTATCATTTTCGATAATGATTTTATTTATTTAAATTTTGTCTTTTTATCTTGTATAATTTTCAATAATGATTTTTTTTGTTTAAATTTTGACCTCATTTTAATTTAAYCAATATTTTTTTCCTTAGATTTGTTAGTATAATTCTTCTAAAAATTGGTTAGGAAAATATTTGAATTAAAAAATATATGTAAGATTCTAAAAATATTTGAATTATCCTGTAAAAATGGTGGGGAAAAATATAATTCTAGGAAAAATAACATATTCATTTTAAACCATTTTAGGAGAGGATAATTTCGTACCTAAAAAATTAGTAAAGATCTTTCTATTTTTACGTTAGGCATTATTCAAAAAGTTTGTCCATCTTTTGAAATTACCTATTTTCAGTGGCTATACCGGTGTTACCCCAATTTTTAATTACTTTCCTAAATAATCATAAATCAATTGCTCAACATAAAATTTCAATATTGCTCATAAAAAATAAATACTATTTAAATCGTGAGTTGAAAAATAAAAAACTAATTGTAATCTAGATTTTTATTTTTTAAAAAAAACATTATATTACTGCATTTAAATAGATCTAATATTCTTTCTATATTTTATGAAAATAATATGTTAATTGTACACAAAAAATATGCTGTAATTTTTTAAAAAAATTATGAGAAATATGATATTTTCCAAAATATATAGTATAACCAAAAAAAAAAAAATAAAAAGAGGGTAATAAATTATGTTACAAGAAAAGAATGGTGTGCTTTATGCTCCCGAGCCATAATGCATAAATTGCAAATTGCCAACTTATTTCAAATTGCCGTGATTTTCTCCACTTTCTCCAAGGGATTGGAAGTAATGATTGGAAAATTTGATACTTCTTTTATTAAAATCTTCGAAGAAAGTGATGACTTCTTCACATAATAATGGTCTTGACTTTTGTTTTGGAATGATGATCATGCGTCGTTATAATACGTTTTACTCTTTTTCTAAGATTGACTAATGCTAAAAAGCCCCCAATCATGGAGGATAATATTTTTTCCTTTTTTTTTCAATGTTGTTAAAAAACATTTTTCTTTAAATATTATAACATTCAAACTCATTCAAAAAAAAAAAATAAATAATGCTGATTTTTTTTTTTTTTGATTAGCTGGCGTTGCATGTAGGGCCATAGAAAATATTTTCATTTTTAACAGAATTAAAAAAAAGGGAAAAAAACAAAGATACGAATCATGGGTTGTTATGTTTAAAGAAATCTAGACACTTGGGTTTTGTTCAATAACTTTTTCTGTTTTGGCTTTTTAAATTTACTTTCGAAAGATTAGGTTATTTGATAATCGATTTAGTTTCATATTTTTTAATTTTAATTTAGCTTTATTTTAATTTGATAATCAATTTGGTACTTTCAAATGTTTTAGCGTAAAAATTGATTGGTAGAGAAATAACGGTCTCACATATTCTAGTCAACGGTTGCATCCCCATTGAAGAGAAGCCATAGCTGAACTTGCCTCTCCTTGCTCCTCTCATTAAAGGTCGTCGTTGGTGGAGTGAGTTCGTGAAAGGGCATTGTCCGTGCAGATCATCAAAGGGGAATCTCGCCATGGCTCCATAGATTTCATGGTGAGGGGCACGCCGACGGAGATCATGAGAAGGGAAGGAGGTGGGTGGTGGAAAGAGGAAGATGGTGGTGATATTTTTCTCATAATAAAAATGCCAATAACCATTTGTGACGTTTTCTACTCGTCATTTTATCCCAAACTTGTAAAATTTAGGCGTCAATAATGCCTAAAATTGTTGTGTTGATGCTCCAACTGGTGGCCATTACTTTCTGAAACATCAAGGAGGGCAGCTAAACAAAATTTGTTGAAATCTTTGACTATGGGTTGTAGTTCTTTTGGGAAACTTGCAGTGAGGGTCAAACTTTCAATGTTTTCTTCCCATAAAATCCAGCCTTAGTGCACTATGTGGATTTTAACAAGAATTTTAACTCCTTCTGGAACACTTATGTCGAGGTAGTAACAATAACCCAAACTTCTCATCGAATAATGGAGCGAGAGCTACACATTTTCAAGTTAGACCACCTGCACCTTGTTCATTTCAACCACAATTCATCACTCATCCGAACTTTCCACCACGAAAGGTGCGAAATCAAGATTCATCCACTTGAATTCTTTTTTCCAAGAGAGCGTACGATCGAAACAGATGATGTAGTACAAAGCAAAGAAGCAGCACTCAGAAATTACTTTCGACATTGAACAACATAACACAATTCACCTTTCTTAGTAACACCGAAAATAAAGAAACCAAGACAAAAAAACATGCAAGGCAATGCAACTACAAAGTGGGAAAGAATTATTAGAATCTAAGAGTACTGTTGTCAATGTCAAATAGGCCATTTCAATCAATGAGAAAACTGAGGAAAGAGCAAATGGTGGAGGACGTGAACTGACCATTGTTCTAGAATTGCCACATCAACATAGTGCATACGTAACGCCTCCAAATTTTCAACAACTCACAAAGGAAACGTTATTAATTCTACTTGCTCAAACCTTTCTTCCAATAACATAAAACTACTCACCCAATGCCGGGAAATATACAAATTTATTTATTCCACTAAATCTTGTGAACTTCTCACATAAAATCAAAGAATCAACTTGCCCTTAGTGGCCAACCAACACAAAATTCTCCTATATATTCAATAACATAATCAAATCCAAACAATTTAAGTAAAACAACCGAACCTACTTATCAAGCACAAAGTAGCCTATGCAAAATCAATTGGAAAAAAAACTAAGTCTCTTCCTGTCATCAACTCAAATCAAGATATCATGTTAACAAACAATAACACAGCCTACAATCTTCTTCAATCAAATTTCCACCACGCCATCACCATGTTCATAAACTTGGTCTATCCCTGAAAACATCCGATGGAGGGAGGTGAATATATAAATATTCTGTAAGTAACCCTCATTAGCCACACACGAACGACATGTTCATGGACACAATAATCAATAAAACATGCTAATTCAATCATCATGCTTATCATAACATAAACCAAGTTACATAATGCATAAAAAGCCTTCTAAAAGACACACTCAAGTCTTCCAACTACAAAGTCTCACTAAGTCTTTAGCTTCCTCAAGCCTTTCCAACTTCTTCCAAAGTTATCTTAAACCGTTCTACAACTCTTTCAAACTCTTCGAGACTTACTCTCCAAGTCATCTCGACCCGTGACCATTTGTACCAAGGACCTCGACACTACTCTACAAAACCTTGACGTTCAACCCTTGACCATTTGTACCCAAGGCCATAAACTACTCCATCGATCCTTGACCATTTGTATCCAAGACCCTAATGACTCTACAACCTATTGACCCTTGACTATTTGCACTCAAAGCACCAACAGCTGCCAACACTTAGGCTCATCACATCAAGTTTGAACTCGAGGCCCCGACGACTTAACAACCTATTGGCCCTGGACTATTTGTACCCTAGGCACCAATAGTTGTCACCTCTTAGACTCTCGATCATTTGTACCTGAGGCTCCAATGACTTCGCAACCCATTGGTCCTTGACCATTCGTACCCAAGGGCCCAATAGATGTCAGCTCTTGGACTCATTGCATCGATCCTTGATTATTTGTACCCAAAGCCTCAACATTCATCTTACCCAATGTGACATATCAGCCATCGACCATTTGTGCCCGAGGCTTGATATTAACTCTCATTCTTTTCTTTCTTTCACTGCCTGACCCATTCTATCTTGCACTACATGTGCATCATAGCCTCCAGAACTTTCTCAAATTTCCCACAAGGATCCTGCATGCTTTAATCAAAATAAACACAACATAGTCATTCTCACAACAGCCAGCATGCTTTTCACAATTTCAACCCTAATAAACAATATCCCAACATGCATATTGTCAAACAAAATGCCCATTTGTCAACCAACAACAAGTTCTTCATAACAAGTTCACAATGATAGTTGAAGAGCCTGGTAAAAAATGCTCTGTTCTCTCTCCTCCCTCTTCCTTCCTTTCCTTTCCTTTCGGTCTCTCTTTTGCTGTTAGTTTCTGAATTAGCCTATCTCTAGCTTGATTTTAATCTCATTGTTCGTGGTTCATTCCAGATTTTCATTATGGAAATCAGTAGTTGTTGTATTGATGGCTCCTTCTTCAGTATTTGGGGTGAGAATGATATGTTCAGGGTTGAGGATGTGGCAAGGAAATCGGTGATGTCCCTGCACTCTTCTCAATTTTTATGGTTCGAAAATCACAGGTTGGAAGTTAATCAGCAATCGATTCCGGACTCCTTATTTTTTCAGCTACGCGATGATCTTGGGCAATGTCGTATACAAAAATACAGAACTAAGAACATTTGGCTTTTAGAATGGGTGGTATGGCCTTCTACGGGTGGTAGGAAGAGCGTACTTGTTCCTGTTGGATCGAAGAGAGATGGTTGGCAAGTATTTTGGAAGATGTTGAAAACTTTCTCTGTGAGGTTTACAGAAGCTCAAGCTTCAAAGATGGTAGGGAATGATCGACTCTCTACTATGCAAAATGCTAATGTAGTAGGGAAACAGCTTCACCAGGAGTTTTCGGAAAGGAAAGGTAGTTTTGTCCCTAAGTCGACTCCAAAAGATGGAAGATCTTATGCCGAAGTGGTTGCTGGAAAATGTGAGTTACAGCCTGCAAGGGCCTCCGGCATCATCCATAGGATGCTTGAGGAATCTACGGTGTCTAAAGTCGACAAACATCAAGTTTATTGGGTTCAAAAAGAAGAAGAGGTGCTGGAGTTAGATTGGAATCGCCTTATGGTGGTTTCTAAGGGGTGTGCACATGACGATTGGAATGCGATTTCCAAAGCTTTAAAAGAAAAATTCTCTCTTGACTGTGTGATAAATCCTATCATGGTTGATAAGGGTCTCTTGAGATTTTCAGGGGATAGGATGCTCAAGCCTTGTGAGCTTTCTGGAAAGTGGAGAAAGATAGGAAAATATCATATTAAATTAGAAAAGTGGAGTCCTTACCTACATAATAGAAAAGAGTTCATTCAGGGTTATGGTGGTTGGATAACAATTAAAGACCTACCTTTGTATTATTGGACTCGTTCTACTTTTGAAGCTATTGGTAGGCATTTCGGGGGATTACTGAAGATTTCTTCAAACACTCTTAACATGTTGGAGGCCTCAGATGCATTCATCAAAGTTAAATCTAATATCTGTGGTTTAATGCCAGCCACTGTGACCATTGCTGATGAGAAATATGGATCTTTTGAGATTAGGGTTTTTGTTAATCGCCCTCCATCTTCAGTAGTTTCAGTTGATTCCAATTTGGATTTTGAACCACTATCAAACCCTTTGGATGTTGATCGTTTTCGAAGAATAATGGAAGATGAACAGTTGGATCATCGAAAGCCTGACTTGGAAGTTGAAGAGTCGCAGAGGAAAGACTTATTTTTAAACTTGGAAAAAGAGGCAGTAATGGAGGCGATTGATTGTCAATTGGGCCATACAGCTGGAAAATTAAATATGGCAGGTGGAATGACAGCGCCATTTATAGAAAACGAAGAGTCTATGAAG
The DNA here is from genome assembly GCF_001995035.1 of Momordica charantia. Next base: position 194,110 of record NW_019104726.1, read on the forward strand.
CAAATGTCGTTTGGTATTCAAAATAAGGAGGGAGAGGAAGATATTCTTCCGGCTTTTAGGGTTACCATTAATAATGAAGAGAGATTAAAGGAAGGAGAGATGGCGTCAGATGTTCCGATTGAGGCTAACTTAAATTCTCTTGGAAATCGGAGGGAAGTTAACAATTTTGTAGAGATTTCACCCATGGAATCAGAAAAGGCAGAGGATCTTTGTGAAGAAAGAGGCAGAATTGCTATTAATGAAGAAAGAGAATTTGCAAACAAATTAAATTCGAAAGGAAATATGGAAAGAGATTTATTGGGAAAAGATTTGGGGGAGGAGAGAATGTTCTCCGTAATAAATGAAACCCTAATTTCTGTGACCCCAAAGGCTGTTGCTATTCCAGATGATTCTCCAAAATCTACGCCATTGAAAAATAAGTCAAGAAAGTTTATTCCCCCATTACCTTTCTCGTATTCGCGGAAGAAATTCAAACCAAAGCTAAAGGACGAATCTAATTTGCAGTGATTAGAAATCCCAATTATTAAGGAAACATTAATGGAGGAGGGAGAAGATCGAAAAGTCCTTGGGCAAAGAGAATTACCGGTTGCCCTTCAGCAGACTTTGTTCCCTGGTCTTGTGTTTTCCACCAAAGACACTTTCAACAAAAGTCCAAGTGTTTTTGCACTTTCTGAAGATGAAGATGAAGAAGATCTTAATGTGAGTCTTAGTAGCCCTGATCCTTCCCCTGATCGAATGAATTTTATTTCCGACTTTGATAATTCATCCGAATTTCTTTCTGATGAAGTCCTTCCTAATCTCTTTGATTTAGACAAGGATCTCTCTAACTCCAACCTTGAACAGTCAGCCCAAAGAGTGGAAGAAAAGTTTGTTACCAAGACTGCTATTCCTCCATTCTTTGAATCCGTGGGGATAGAGGTGGTCCCAATTCAGAATTCTCAATGAAGATTATGTCATGGAATGTCCGTGGCCTATGTTGTTATAAGAAACGGCTAAAAATCAAGAAACTTATCTTGAAGCATTGTCCGGACATAGTACTCATTCAAAAATCCAAGCTACAACAGATTGATATCATGGTGATCAAGTCACTGTGGAGTTCTCAAGATATTGGCTGGGCTCAGATTGTATCGGCGGGAAAATTAGGAGGCCTCATTACATTATGGGATGAAAGCAAAGTAGCTGTTCAGGAAGTCCTTGAAGGAGTTTTTTCATTAACCATAATGTGCTCTTTTTCTAATCTACAGGATATATGTATCACCAACATTTATGGCCCAACGAATTACAAAGAAAGGAAGAAATTGTGGTCTGAAATTTGTAATATTGCTGGATTCTCTATCAAACTTTGGTGTATGGGAGGGGATTTTAATGTCACGAGATGGGCTTCTGATCGGTCTTCGGGTGGAAGGCAGTCTAAGGCAATGAGGAAATTTAATAAAATCATTGAAGAGCTTGAAATCCAGGAAATTCCCTTATCCAATGGCCGGTATACATGGTCAAAGATGGGAAATAACAATACGCATTCATTGCTGGACAGATTTGTTGTTTCTTCAGATTGGGACTCCCTCTTTCATAACTCTCGTGTATATAGAGGTGAACGTATTACATCAGATCACTACCCTATTTTTCTTGATTCAGGAGAATTTGTTTAGGGGCCTTGCCCTTTCAGATTCTTTAACTCCTGGTTGAAAGATAAGGACTGTATCAATTTAATTGAATCCAAACTTTCGGAGGATAAATCCTACGGGTGGGCAGGTTATCTTATTTCTGCTAAGCTTAGAAATCTGAAGATCGCTCTGAAGCAATAGCACAAACAGAAAGAAAGGAAGGATAAGGTTGCAGAAGCAAAAATTATTGAAGAAATTTCTTTGCTTGATGAGAAAGAGGAGTCGGGATTAGAAATCGAGGAAGTGGGGAAGAGATGTTCCTTAAAACAGAATTTGCTTGATCTTTATATTCGAGAGGAACAATATCTTTTGCAAAAAAGTAAAATCAGGTGGTTGGCTGAAGGAGATGAAAATAGCAAATTCTTTCATAGATTCTTGGCAGCAAAAAGGAGAAAAGCTCTAATTTCTGAGATGCAAGATTCTACAGGGAATTCTCTTGTGAATTTGAGGGATATTGAGATGGAAATTGTGCAGTACTTTGAAATTCTTTACAGAGAGGATGGACAGCAGCAATTTTTACCAATTGGTTTCAATTGGAGACCTATTTCCGCTCAGAATAGTGTCTGGTTAGAAAGACACTTCGAGGAAGGAGAAATTTGGGATGCTTTAAAAGGCCTTGGCAAGAATAAGGCCCCAGGGCCCGATGGCTTTAYAGYAGAGTTTTTCATTAAATTCTRGAAGTTCTTGAAGGCAGATTTTGCAAGATTCTTTGYTRAATTTTTTGATAATGGCAAACTGAACTCGTGTATTAAGGAGACTTTTATATGTCTTGTTCCGAAAAAAGACAAAGTGGAGAAAGTAAAAGATTTCCGTCYCATTAGCCTTWCGACGACTACTTATAAGATTTTGGCAAAAGTGCTRACAGAGAGGCTTAATAAGGTTATCTCTTCTACCATCTCTAGTAATCAAAGTGCTTTTTTAAGTGGAAGACAGATTCTTGATCCTATTCTCATTGCAAATGAAGTGGTGAATGATTATAGAAGTAGAAAGAAGAAAGGGTGGATTTTGAAACTCGATATGGAAAAAGCTTTTGATAAAGTTGATTGGGCATTTCTTTCAGAAGTCCTCAAACAGAAAGGCTTTGGCAAAAAGTGGATTAATTGGATAAACGGTTGTATTAGAGGCAATAACTTTTCGGTTTTCATTAATGGGAGACCGAGAGGGAGAATTAAGGCTTCAAGAGGGTTGAGGCAAGGAGATCCCCTTTCTCCTTTCCTATTCTTATTGATAAGCGATGTGCTTAGTAGTTTTTTCGACAGCATTTACCAAAAAGGAGTGTTCRAAGGTTTTGTTGTGGGGAGGGATTCAATTCACATCTCCCACTTGCAATTTGCTGATGACACATTATTGTTTTGTAAAGATGATGATGAGATGCTTAAGATCCTATTTGAAGCCATTAAAGCTTTTGAGTGCTTGTCCGGCCTTAAAGTGAATTGGGAAAAATCATCTTTGAGTGGCATAAATATGGAAGACCAAAGGGTTGTGCAGGTTGCAAATTCTTTTTGTTGCAAAGCTGAACGTCTTCCTATTTTATATTTGGGCCTGCCTTTAGGAGGAAATCCCAAACTKGATTCTTTTTGGGCTCCAGTTCAAGAAAGAATTTCTAAGAAACTTGATMGTTGGAAAAAGTATCACTTATCAAAAGGTGGAAGAGCGACTTTATGTCAATATGTACTTGGGAGCATTCCCCTTTACTACTTATCTATTTTTCAAGTCCCAGTGAGAGTTAGTAAACAAATTGAGCAAAAAATGCGTTCCTTTTTGTGGGGCGATTCTTCGAAAGGATCCTTGAGACATTTGGTGAGATGGGATATTGCCTCCCTCCCGCGGGAAGCAGGTGGTTTAGGCATTGGTTGTATTCTTAAGCGCAACAATGCTCTTTTATCTAAATGGGGATGGAGGTTCAGCATGGAGACAGAAGCTTTATGGYGTAGGGTGGTGGCCAGCTTATATGGTTMTGACCRTTTTAATTGGAATGCGATACCTAAACTTCATGGTTCGAGTCGTAGTCCTTGGAATAATATCAACAAACAGTGGCTTCAGGTGGAGAAATCCTCTTTTTTCAAAGTTGGCAATGGTCGGAAAACTCTCTTCTGGCATTTTTTATGGATTGGAGTTTCTCTCTTAAAGGATAGATTTCCTTCTATTTACAGCATTTCGGCTTCTCCTCTTATTTCGGTTTCGGAAGCTTGGGATAGTGAGTCCTCTTCATGGAATATTGTAACTCGAAGGGCATTGAAAGATGTGGAGATTTTGGAGCTTTCGGAGCTTCTTTCTTGCATTTCTTCAATTACTATTTCAGAAAATGATGATGTTCGTTGTTGGAGCTTGGAAAAGTCGGGCCTCTTCTCCATTTCTTCTCTGTGCAAGTCTCAAAGAGCTGATTTGCGGGTTTCAAAAGCTCTTCTACTCTCTCTTTGGAGTTAGGGCAACCCAAAACGAGTTAATATGTTAATTTGGATTCTATTATATGACAAAGTCAATACAGCAGATATTTTGCAGAGAAAGTCTCCTAAGATGGCTTTACAGCCATCCATTTGCTTTTTTTATGTGCAGAAAATGAAGAAAGTTTAAATCATGTCTTCTCTTTCTGCCCATATGCTGCTGTTTGTTGGAATCTTTTTCTATGGATGTTCCAATTAGTATGGGTGTGGGATCGTGTGGCTGCTAATAATATTTTTCACATTCTACATGGTGTTGGATTGGCACCTAAAGCTAATCTACTTTGGATTAATGGATTTAAGGCTATCATCTCAGAATTATGGTTTGAGAGAAATAAAAGGACTTTTGAAGATTCTTGTCGCCCGCCATTGGAATGCTTCAACATTGCCAAATTCAAAGCTTCTCAATGGTGTGCTCTTTCCGATTTGTTCTCTTCGTATTCCCCTAGTATGATTTGTATGAATTGGGAGGCCTTTATTTCTCCTTTGTAGTCTTGTCTTATGTTTTATTTTCTATTTCTTGCTTTCTCTATCACTCCTTCGGGAGTTTGTATCTTTGAACAATTTTGTTCCGTTTCATATATCAATGAAAAGTTCGTATCTTGTTCAAAAAAAAAAAACAAGTTCACAATGATAGTTCCAACAAGAAGCCCAGCAGCAAGTTCATGTTCAAAACACCCAAACATGCTTAGACATCCGTAATCAAGCTACAATCCATGTTTCTTCAGAAGCAACAATTCACCATTTATATCATACATAGATAAAGAAGAAGAGTACCATATATCTATGAGAGTTCAATTAGGATTACTTTGAGAATAGTATTAGTATTTTAGTCAAGGACATTATGGTAATTAGATTGGGGTGAGTTTGTTATAAATAGGGGCAGTAGGGAGAGGAGTTATTGCTATTCATAATGGAAAGGACCATTTGCCTATTTATATAACGGATCGCATGGTAGGTCATAAATTGGGAGAATTTGCGCCCCACTCGAAATTTYCGGGGGCATGTGAAAAATAATAATAGATCTCGTCGTTAATCCCCGTGGTGTGTACCTTTTTTTTTAATCTTTAACTGAAGGTAAGGCTTCACTAGTGATATCCCTAGTATGAGAAGGATATCTTGGAGAATAGTTTAAAGTGAAGAACTTGAGAGAGTTCTTGGGAGAGAGATAGCCCTCTCGAAAGGCTATCTATATTGTAATTTCTCTTTGATATTGTAATATAGTTATCTAGTTACGTTCTTGTATTTGGGATCCTAACAATATCCCAAACAAAATACAGTAACATATCAAGTTTATACCACATACAAACACACATCCTGAAGCTACTTATAACACGCTTAATGCAGTTAGCACTTGAACCAAGTCGTCTCCGAGAGAACAAAAGAAAAATCAGAATATTAATAGTCAATCCCGCAACTATAATCAAAGCAACAAGGGTATTATGAAGGGTCATTACCTACTGACCCTCACAGAAAGGTTTGGTTCGACACCACAGATCTGAGGCCAATAGGGAGTGAGTATTAAAGATCTGACTTTGATTGTACTAGCTTTGACCGGGTGTGGGTCAATACTGAAAGTCACCGGAATGCTGTTGTTCGTTGAATGCCAAATGAAACTCGACTGCTACTCGCAGATCTAGGTGTGGGGATTGCAAACTAGGCCTGGTGACCGTGGGTGCTACAGATCTTGTTCACCCGCAGAGGGAGTCGCGTCATCGTTCATGTCGAGAAGGGGTGTTGCTGCTAGTTCGTGGTGGCTGCGGGTGTGAGTCTGTTGCCATTGCAAGGAGTCGTCGAAGCTATGCCACCACCAGAGAAGAAAGGTGCTACAAATCTAGCGGTCTTGGGTTTGCTGGGTTTGCATTGTCGCATTCGTGGGGTGTTGCATCGTGAGTTGATGTCATTGCAACTTGCAGGTGCCGTGTGTGGAGGGTCATTGCTGGTTTTTGCTGCTCGCCGGAGAAGAAAGGTACAAGGAAGCAGGTAGTGGCTACTGGGTTTTCATGAAAAAGGTTGAAAAAGAGAGGAGCCGGGGGTTTCTCCATGATGGCACATGGGCTTTATGACTTCATAAATGTGAAGGGGTTTAAAAATCTAGTTGAAGGGCCCAAAATTAACCAAAATCCCAATTAACGCTCTTACGCAAGTAGTAGTAGAAGTCACCACAAAAATTCCAAAAACTAAGATTAATCTAACCTGGAAAACATGGGGCATAGGGTGTTACAGATTCTCCACCTTTAAAAACTTCCATCCTCGAAAGTTCGCTGGTCCACCAACTCTTGATGCTTGACCATGAACCCATCCTCACTTTGCAAAGTTGTCTTCTCTTGTTAAATACCTCCTCAAAACACTTAGTACTAAAGTGATCTCCAAGTCCTTAGGCCTTTGGTTACTCTAGCTAAAGTCTCCACTAGTCTTCCTCTGGGCAAAGGGTCTCCACCTAGCTGAGTGGCCAATCTCCAAACTATTTGATAGGTGGTCGTCATGTCTCAGTTGATGGAAGAGAACGTGCGTATCTATTGGTGGGCCTGCACAGCAATAGAGAGGATTCCCACTTTAACTATTTATCTGATAGTTAACACTGAGTCTGATGATGTGGAGACCAACAACGAATAACCTAACGGTTCTAACCCTAGGCTTGCTTGCAAACAAAAGCAAAGGAATCAAAGGAATGACTCAACCTCGAGTCATAATATGTAGCATGAATATTAAGAAAGATGGTTCCTCTAATGGCAAATTCAAGGAATACAGCAGAGTCGCAATTAGAAGGAACAAAACTTAGTGTAAGAGTACCAGTAGCGACAACATCTGCATCTCCTACTTCTACATGAGTTAGTGGAAAGGACGTGCCTTCTGAACAATTTCTTGCACTGCTGCCTCCATAGGTGTCTCCTAAGTCGCGGTCCGGGTGTTTGAGCCAGTCATCGAACATTCTTTGGCATTGTGGCCCTCCTTTCTGTACTTGAAGCAAACCCTATTTCTTGTCCAGCAAAGCTCATCGTGACATCTATGATAAGGGGAGGACAATGGGAGAATATCTTGCCCCTATGCCTGCTACTAAATGGCCCTAGGTGATTGGTCAAAGAATGACGAAGAAAACTTCCTCTTAACTTTAGAGGATGAGACGACCTCCTGTTGAGGTTGTGCCTTCTTGGAGACATTCTTATCCATGATCAAGGCACCCTTGAGTGCTGCAGCATAAGGAGCTTTTGAGAGCGACAGACTTTTGATTTCTTCGCGAAGCCCTTTGATAGACTTCCACAAACCTGCTTTCATATTGGACTACCATCAAAGTTCCCTGGGTGAGGTGGAGGAACTCCGTCTCGCTTCATAGTTTTCGGGAAGTAGTGGTCATACAGTAGGTCTTTAATCTTGTCCAGGTGATAGTTACATTGACGTAGTCCTCCGAGGTCACTACTGTATCCCAGCAATTACACGCTTCACCTCTCAACATGAATAACACCCCTTTGACCTTGAATTGTGTGAGTCCTGTGAGAGTCCTGGTAAGTGGTAAGGGTAGTTTGAGAATATTATTAGTATATTAGTGGGAGGGCATTATGGTAATTAGATAGGGGTGAATTGTTATAAATAGGAGTAGTAGGGAAAGAAGAAGGGATCTTGGAGAATAGTTTTGTGAAAGGAACTTGAGAGAGTTCTTGGGAAAGAGATAGCCCTCTCGAAAGRCTATTGGTATTGTAGTTTTCTCTTTGGATATTGCAATATAGTTATCTTGTTAGCTTCTTGTATTTGGGATCCTAACAAATTGGTATCAGAGCATCGATTCTGGCCATGGGTGTTGTATCAAAGTTAATGTTGCTGAAGATACAAAGATGGGAAGTAGAAAAGGACAAGCATTCGACAGAAATGCAACAACTACTAAAGGAAATGCAAGATGCGCTAGCGAGGTGTGTTACAAGACCGGCTGAAAGGGAAAAAGAGACATCAAGTACGGAAGAACCAACTGTGAAGAAACCTGTCCTGAAGTTATTGGGTCGTTGGAAGCAAGGGTGAAGGGTGGCTGGAAGGCGACGTTCATACCCAAGAACGTGGACTGGAGTGCGATGGAAAATCAACCAAGGTTTGAAAGTGTTTCTAGATCCCTTGAGAACATACGAGAAGAATAGCCATCGACGAAAGATGAGGAGGTTGCAGCAACAAATCCCGACTACGTTGAAGACACCAAAGCAAGGTAACAAACATAAGTTTGAGAAGTTTAAAAAGGATGAAGGAGAAGTCGACTACCAAGGAAGGAGCATCAAGAGTACGGTAGGGTGGTGGGTGAAGAAGCACAGGACAGAAGTGGAATGATGGGAGTAGGTGGCGATGGAGAGCCCGACAGGCGAAGGAAAGGGGGAGGAGAAAACAAAGGAATCAACCCCAACATTGGAAGTGCGTAAGGAGGAATGAAAAAGTAATCAAATGGCCGAGAAGAAACGACAAAGTTTGGGTGGGATCGGATTTGAACGGGGGTTTTCGAGTGAAGAAGCGGCGGAACGAGAAGCTTGAGAACGATGGCGCCCAGCGATGGAAGGGTGGACTACATGAGGGAAGAGACGAGGTTCCGACGAGCGTAGGACTAGAGTTGCACGGTGGCCAATGGATGAAAAAGCACCAGAAAAAATATTGGCACAACAGAGGCGGATGGCGGCAGAAAGGTACGACATGTGGAAGAAAACTTATAAGGCAAGGGCTAGGGTTAAAGGAGCCTCCTGGAAGAAATAAAATTATTGGGCTTGGGTGGAGGCTAAGTCAAATTAAAAGGGCCCAATTTGGTTAAAGTAAAGGAGACCCTGTTATGTTTTTTATAATGGGGAGGAGCCAATTATTATTATTGATGGGTGGGCCAGAAACTATTGTAAAACAGCAGAACATAGATGGGCTAGGACAAGGTAAGAGAAGAGAGGCCCGTCTTAAAGAACATCCTAGGGCTGCGAGTTTCAATTTTTTACCTATGGCCACACAGGCGTGCACATCAAGGTACAATCCAATTGAAGCTTTTTAATTTTCTATACATTTGCACTTTGAGGGGGATGGAGAAATTTTGGAAGCCAGCTCATCCAAATGGACCAAAATTTGAGGAAGCCTAGGGTGAAAGTTTAGAGGCATATCTGCAAGCTCATTTTAGGAGCTTGTCAATAATAAACAAAAACTCATTCTATTCAAACTCAATAACTTGCGGTACCATCTATGGAATTGTGATTGTCACGCTAAACAAAACAAACTCTAGCAATAGGAAGCGAGCAAATCCAAAAATCCATCAAGGAGAGGGAAGTGGCCAGGTTGGGTTCAAAAACACAGTGCAGGTTCCGGTTCGCAAGGCTTATGCTGTTTTGTTCACAAAGTTGGGCAAAAATTGCAGTTTTCTCGTATCTAAAAGTATGGTCAAGGGAGGTGGAAGGGCAATTGACAGGCTGACTTGGGAACAACAAAACCAAATTTCCGACCATTCAAGTTGATCCCTTTTGCTTCAACTTTCAGGCAGTGGTTCCTTGTTATTGCACTGCTGTTGAAGATTATATTTTGGGATCTGCACCTTTTGTTAATATAGGTGGGAGGGCGAGTATGAGACTTTTGTTTAATTTTTGTATTCACACCTTGAGGACAAGGTGTCTTTGAAGGGTGGGGTAATGTGAGAGTCCTGGTAAGGGTAGTTTGAGAATATTATTAGTATATTAGTGGGAGGGTATTATAGTAATTAGATATGGGTGGGTTGTTATAAATAGGTGTAGTAGGGAAAGAAGAAGGGATCTTGGAGAATAGTTTTGTGTAAGGAATTTGAGAGAGTTCTTGGGAGAGAGATAGCCCTCTCGAAAGGCTATTGGCATTGTAGTTTTCTCTTTGGATATTGCAATATAGTTATCTTGTTAGCTTCTTGTATTTGGGATCCTAACAAATTGATTGTTGCAACTCAAGTACACAAACGAGGCTTCTAATTCTCTAATCCACTACTCAACTACTATAGCCTTCTCCCTTCCTCCATCAAAGATAGAGGCCTTATAATGGTTGAAATCCTTGATGAACTAGGTTCATCATGGAAGCATGTTCTCGATGAGGTTGCTAGGCTTGAGCGCTACCTGCTTGGTTCGTATTGTTAATTAACGTCTGTAGTGCTTCTACAAGCAATGCCATTTATGGGGCCACTTCAGCGCAGCTATTGGGGGAGAAGGTCGTCTAATTCTACCTGAGAAGCCGCCAGAGAAATATGGGGGTCTACTTTTACCTGAGGAGCTGCCAAAGGGATAAGGGGGTCTACCCCTGGTGCTACATTCCCAACACCATTCCCATTTTTTAGAACTGGATCTTTATTAGCACGAATTCTTGATTGATCACGAGGAGGCATCGTCTGGAAGGAAAATAATACTAGGGTTACTAATAAGGTTGCTGACCTCTTTAGGCCGAACAGTAGTCCTAATCGGAGGCAACAATTTAAAACATCTAAGATGAAACATGCACGAAGTTAAAGTACAAAGCTATTTAGTCAACTAATGAAGCATCGTATTCCTAACTATTCAAACAAGGCAATCATACAATTCAAACGTAAGCACATAATAGTTCAATGAATCAACCATCAGCAAGATCACAAGTGTGCGTACCTGGTACCTGGTGATGGTGAAGAGATTGAGAAGTACCATTAACACTAAGAATTTATCGAGCTACTATTGGGACCATGGGTACAAATGTTAACGGCCAATGGGTTGCGAATACATCAAGACCTCGGGTAAAAATGGTCAAGGGTCAATGCGATGAGCCTAAGAGGTGGCAACCATTAAGGCCTAGGATATAAATAGTTAAGGACTAATAGATTGCAAAGTCATCGAGGCCTCAGGTACAAATGGTTGAGGGTCGATGTGATGAGTCTAAGAGATGGCAACTATTGGAGCATTAGATACAAGTGGTCGAGAGGTCAATAGGTTACGAAGTCATCGGGGCCTCGAGTACAAATGTTCGAGAGACGTTGTGATGAGCCTAAGTGGTGGCAGCAATTGGAGCCTTGGGTGTAAATAGTCAACGACCAATAGTTTCGAAGTCATCGGGGCCTTGGGTATAAATGGTCAAAGGTCAAACATCAAGTTTCTTTAGAATAGTGTCGAGGTCCTGCGTAAAAATGGTTATGGATTGATACGACTTGAAGAGTTTGAAAGAGTTGGAGAATGGTTTAAGAGAACTTCGAAGAAATTGGAAAGGCTTGAGGAAGCTAAAGACTTAGTGAGACTTTGTAGTTGGAAACCTGGAGTATGAGTCTTTTAGAATGCAAGTTTATGCGTTATGTAATTGATAGAGTCCAGAGCTCTATTATTTATATAATAGAAGGGAATTACAGGTTGAGGGAGATTTCGAGAGCTCCCTATCCTCTCCTATACCACTCACAAGCAATAGCCAAAAAAGATACCCCACCCTTCTAAACAGAAGATTATATAACCAACCCCACTATTCCTTACTCAATGTCAAAAATGTCCTCTAACTAAGTCAGGCCCACAATCACATTCCCTTTCCCTCTATTACCCTTCTTCCTCGCATATGTCCTAACGATTGGGGGTCTATCAGTAATCTGGTTTGTGTTCTTATACGCATGATGATTGAATTAGCATGTTGTATCAGTTATTGTGTGGATGAGCATGTTTTTGTGTGTGGCAGAGTATTCATATACTCACCCCCCCTCCGTTGGGTTTTTTGTCACGTGAAGACCAGGTTTATGAACATGGTAATGACATGGAGGAGATTTGATTGAAGATGACCATAGGCTGCATCATTCTTTGTTAGTAGGATAGGTTGRCTTGAGTTGATGACAGGAAGAGACTTTGGTTGACTTTTCTATTGTTTTTGCTCAGGTTCCTTTGTGCTTGATAAGTAGGTTTGGTTGTTTTATTAAAAAGTACACAAGGGGTATCATAGCCCAGGGGCCCCATTTCTTAGTATTTCACTCATAAAAATCTCATGTATGTAAATATATATATATATATATATATATATATATAATATGTAGTAAAAAATTTATTTGTTGTGGAGTAGAATATCAACCCGACCCTTTTTTAGTATAAAAGTTCAAAAGCAATACCTTGAGATATAAGGTAACTATTGGCCAAGTAACACTACCACCTCCACTTCGTATTGACAATATCACCAAGAAGGGGGGCTTAACACGAAGTGGGCGGTGTTATACCCAATAGCTTACTAAAAGACACAAACGAGCACATAAAAAAAAAAAAGAGAAAGTAGACAAAGAGAAGAAAGGAAAAGCCAAATTTGATCGAGGGAATTTGGTAAAGGAATCAGATCTTAATCGACCCGTGTCTAAGGAAGAGACTCAAAAGTTTCTGATGTTGATTAAAAAGAGCGAATACAAAGTAATCAAGCAACAAACACCTGCAAAGATTTCAATATTATCTTTAATGAAATCCTCTACAGAACATAGAAATACATTACTAGAGGTCTTGAAGCAAGCTTTCGTATCACGGGATATTACAATGAATAACATGAACAATATTATTGGGAATATAATTGCCTCCAACTCCATTACTTTCATGGATGATGAGATATCACAAGAGGACACAAGTCACACTAAGGTCCGTTCATATTTCAATTAATTAAATACAAGAACTTTTTAGTGGCAAAAGTCCTTGTCGACTACGGATCTTCCCTACATAATGCCTAAACATAATGCCTAAATCAACGCTAGAGAAGTTACCTATCGATATATCCCATGAGACCCAGTACTATGATAGTAAACACCTTCAATGGGGCATGCAACGCAGTTGTTGGTGACATCAAGATCCCAATCCCAAATACGCTCTTGAACCTTTGATAGCACTTTTCAAGTTATGGATATTACATCAGCTTATAGTTTCTTGTTAGGACGAACTTGGATACACTTGGCAAGAGTAGCCCCATCAACTTTACATGGCTGGCAAGATAAAGGTAAAAATTGAGTTCCAAAAGGAGAAAATTAAATTTATGGTTGGTCGAAAATTAGGGATTATATCCGATCAAAAAGACATCCTAATCTCAAGACTTACTTCAATGTCATATGTTGAAGCGAAGAATTTTTTACAGTCATTTGAAATTGCAAATGCTACAACTTTACATAGAAATTCAAAAGACCAAAACCACTATTTTTTAAGGCCTCCTTAAAAATGGACGGTAAGAACTTATGACTTGTTTGAATATGTCTAATGATACAAAGAGAGTGAGGTTGTGGTTCAAGCTGAACAGAGTACAAAAACGTGAAAAGGAAAAAATTTTGGCACGATTTGAGAGTTGCGAACCTGAGTACCAAAAGAAGACCATTCCACATCTTTACCACTCTTTCAAAAGTGCAGGCAAAGTTCACCCAAAATGCCACGAGAACTATGCAATTGGTGTCGTAATAGAAGCAGAGGAACCTGGTCATTTGGTTTACCCATGCCTAGAGGGCCTCAAACTCAGCAATTGGAGTGTTATCAAGCTACCATCATTCATTAATAAGATGTCAAAGTAATTGTCCAATTTTTTGCTTTGACTGTTTTCGATAATTTGAGTTCTCATCGTCAAATTTTCATTAGGTTCTATTCTATCCTATTTTCGTTCAATTCAATTTCCATTATTCTTCATCATAATAAAGATTAGTTTCATTCACTTTGCTTCTTTTTCCACATTTGTTACATTCTCTAAGCCAATATATTTACTTGATTTTCTTGTCTTTTTCCCTCGTTATGTCTTAAGTAGTAATACTAAGATTGAATATGATAATGGTTCGATATACGAACTTGATATACCTGTAGACAACATTGTACTCCACCATTCCAAATGAAGTCTCTTGCCAACTTTTCCAACAAGTTAATGACCTCCGAGCACATATTGTGCCGACATTACTATCAAATTTCGATATGAATTTATCAACCATTGGATCCCAAAAGGTGCTCACATGGTGGTTTCGCTCAAAAGAAAAGCATGAGTAAAAAGAGAGGTAACTTCTCACCATGCAGCTAAACAACCTAGCCATAGTCGTCACCCTTTGATCATTAATATTAATAGCAATGAAGGAAATTTTCACAAGATTCAAAGATAAACCTAAACCTTGGAGGAGAATGCACAGGGTGGACCACTATGCTGACAAGTTGTCTTCTATATCAGCGCAAAAGAGGAGCGTATCATCCGTGTATTGGAAATAGGTAATTTCCATGGGGGAATCTGAACCTAAAAACCCTTCAGCACCTATCTTTCACAGCAATAATGAATGGTGTGACTAAAGTCCCCAATAATCATGAAAAGAAATGGAGAAATGGGGTCTTCTTGTCTAAGATCCCTGTTGGCTACAATTTATTCCCACGTCTACCATTGATAAGCAAAGAAAAGTTGCTCATGGAAAGGCAACCCAAAATCCCACCTTCTCCATTTTTTGCCAAGGCCTTTAAGCTGACGGACAAAGTCAAGATAATCAATCAACTTTATCATAAGCTTTCTCGAGGTAAAGCGTAGAAACCTTTTTTTCTTTTTTGATCTCCACTCTTCTACTACCTCTTGCACCACCAAAATAGCATCCAGATCTAACGCCCCTCCACATAAGTGGCCTGACTGACATCGATGATAGAGAGAAAAACCTTCTTCAATCTCTCTACTAGCATCCAAATCTAATGTCACTCCACAAAAACAGCCTAACTGTTATTAGAGGGATAAACCTTATTCAATCTCTCTGCCAAGAAATTCGCTATGATTTTATTGTAAAAGCAACTTCTCATTTGGACAAAAGTAAAGCACAGTGAGGTGTTCACCTCACTGACAGTTGCCCGTCAATGCCCTCCTTTATATTGATGCATAGTCTCTAAGTTTTTAACCTCAAATTAAATCCAACAAGTAAAAACAAGGATTGGTAGAAAATAACTGAGGTCTTACGAAACTTCAAGTTTCCATAACCAAAGAAAGGGGAGGGAAAGCCCAAAGGCGTGAACCAAAGACCCTAAATAGGTTAGAATCTATCTTTTAGACCATTAGAATATATATATATGTATGTATATATATATATATATATTTTATAAGAAACTAGACTTTCATTATCAAAGAGTAGATACAAAAAAGGGGAGATGAGATATCCCCAAAGGCCAAGGGATTACAAAAAGGCTTCCCAATTGGCAAAGATTTGAGTAAAACCATAATTACAAAAGGGATTGTTAATAGACGCCCAGGAGGAAGCTGAAATTCTAACATTCTCCCAAAACATTTCCTTGTTTGTTTCTTGACCTAAGAAGCATCTTTTGTTACGTTTAAACCACAGTCTCCACACTAACCCGACTATCCCAAAGGTCCAAATAAGACTGGCCTGCCCCTTAGAAGTCGTTCCTTGAAATAATTGTGAAAGAGCTTCGGCTGCACTGCTGGGGAAGCACCAACTCACGTTGAAAATCCTGAAAAGGTCCCCAGCATGCTAAGGCGAAAGGACAATCAAAGAGAAGGTGCCATTGGTTTTCTTCATTATTTTTGCACATCACACACCAGCTAAGGGAGAGACAGACAATGGGCATCGCCTTTTGAAGCCTGCAGCAAGTTTTAATCCTTTCGTGCATCATCAACCACAAGCAAATCTTGACTTTTTTGGGAACCTCAAGCTGCCAAATAAAGCTCCCTTTGAACCCTCCTGTCATAGAGCGCTGCTGTAAAAGACCGGTCATGAGGGATTTAACTGAGAAAAAACCATTGTTCTCGAGCATCCACACACTCTTCTATCAAAGGTTGTGGAAGGAGCCACACTTGCAAGGAGGTTAGATAAGCTTGCCCATTCTTCAACTTCCGGATCAGACAGGTTCCTCCTAAACAAGAGATCCCATCTTCTATACTCTTCTTTCCAACATTGAGCTATTGGAAGGACCTTTGAGGCTGCCACTCTAAACAGCCTTGGAAAGGCTCTGGCTAACGGTTCATCTAACAACCAAGGGTCGTTCCAGAACATGGTTTTATCTCCTTTTCCCACCTTCGTCTTATACCACGCTTCTGCTTCCTTGCACGGAGGAAGAATGCTCACCCAAGGCCCCTTGGATTTAACCACACCTTTCAACGCTGGCCACCATTCTTTATCAGTGAGATTGTATTTACTTGCAATTACCCATCTTCACAAAGCCTTGCTTTCTGTCATGAATCTCTACCCCCACTTGGCAAGGAGGGCACAGTCTTGCTGTCCAAGTTGCCTACACCCAAACCTCCTTTCGACTCAAGGTCAGAAGCTATCTCTCATCAGGTAGGATTGGGGCCACCTCCCTCTTAAGAAGAAATTTATAATCAAATGCTAGAGGTGCTTTGAAACTTGCCTCGGGCATGTGAACAAGGAGAACAAAGAATTCCACTTGGCTAGCTTCCTCTCCACCTTCTCTTCAATGGGTTGCCAGAAGGATTTTTTGCTGGGTTTCCCACCCAAAGGCATGCCTAAATAGGACAAAGGCCAAGAACTAGCCTCGCACGCCCAGCTACTAGCTAAGGCATCTAAGCTCTCTTCTGAAATATTGATCCCAGCCACCTGAGTCTTCCTCATATTAATTCTGTAATAATATTATACATAGCACAGCTACAATATTAACTTACTGTCTTCATATTCACCTACGGATATAACAGTTGGCTTAGAAACATAATTTGTTAACTTAAGAAAAATAAGACAGTTTCAAATTTTTCTACATATTACATCTTTCACATAATGTTTGCAGCATTTAAAAACTTTTACTCCCACTTTAGTCTTGAGTGATCATGTAACTTATATTGCTACCATGAGTTCACCCAAAAATCTCAAGGACAAACTAATTTTTGAATTCAAGAAGTGGTAAATCAAACGATAATTGACTGAAAATGTGCATCAAATCAACTGAATCAAACATTCAAGATAAGGAAAACAAATTATGTACCTTTACAAGGTAGCTTTTACTCCTCCCTTGACCATTGTCCACTCTTCCCACCGGTTTTACTTTCGAGTCGCACATTTGTGATCTGTATATCTTTCGAAGCTGCTTTGCACATGTCATAGACGGTAAGGCCAGCAATGGTCACTGCTGTCATTGCTTCCATTTCAACTCCTGTTTTCCCAGTTGATGCAGCTTCTCCTTCTATATCCACACTGTAATTTTCAGGATTCATATGAAGGTCGACTCTAACATGTGTCAGAATTATGTTATGACAAAGTGGAATTAGAGTGCTTGTGTGTTTTGCTCCGCATATTCCAGCAATTTTAGCGACACTGAGGACATCTCCCTTGGCCATCTGATTAGCTAAGACCAAATCGAACACCTTCTTGCCAAGAATTACCTTGCAACTAGCAATTGCAATTCTTTCGGTGCTTTCTTTCGGCGAAACATCCACCATTTGAGCTTCCCCAGCTCCGCCAACGTGGGTCAAAAACAGGGCACTTTCATCCGCTTGAGAGATTTTCTTGGACTTTTCAGCTGTAAAATTGTTACTTGAAGAACCTGAAATCCCACTAGGAGGAGGCTCTCCAAATACTGATTCCATCTCCTAAACAAATATTATGCAGTTGGATGAGAAAAGATACACAGACTACGGCTTTAAAAACAAACTACACAGCCAAAATAAGTATTTGCATAGGTAGAAGAAATGGCAATTCATAGCATACAGTTTAAAATTTTTCGTTTTATCGCTTCATCAGTGATATAACAGTATATCAAAGCTAATATTTGTACAGGGTTTTAATGCAACAACAGACTACCTCATACTGCAAAAGTATGTAAGAGACCACAAGTTGAAGTCTCCTTTTTCCGTTCAAGTCCAGATCACCTACCACGAAGAAGGGGAGCAAACCAAAAGCAATGGGCAGAAAAATGTTATCCAGCAAATACTATATCATGAGTAAGTTTGCTATAGCTTTTGAGTAATATTTTCAATCGAGTAAAGTATGATAAGGTGGAAAAAAAAAAAAAGGCATCTATGTATTTATTCTACCCACAATAGCAGCGGCCATAGAATGTCCAGATACAGAGTATATCTGTTTTCTAATAAATGATAGGAGAAATCCCTAATGAAATTTCCCTTTTTCCATATTTTGTACAGCAGTTCATACTTGTCCCGCGTCTCAGACAAAGTTTGTTTACATGATAAAATAAAATTCGAGTTCTGAACAAATGCTATTAATTGAAATCGAAAATACCTTGTTGAATTCAGCAATGGAATTTGCTAAATCATGGTTGCTGTTGCTGCTAAACAGCCTTCTTGATGAAGGAAGTACAGCTCCCAATCGACGAAGAAACATTCAATCGGGAAAAAGAATTTTCAAACTGCTGCCATTGAATCAATATTTTGTAAGATTCGAAGAACGACGAACTTTACTGTGAATGCGAAGAGCCAGATGAATATGACAATGGGTGGGTAGGGAATTTATTTTCTGTTTTGAAAATCAAAATTTAATTTTTTGTTTTTTTTGTTCACCATTTTTTCCCATTTTCTCTCAGCCTTAAAAGATTAAAATCTTTGGTTGATTTTTTTTCCTTTTTTCTTTACCGTCAAAATTAAAATCTTCCATTTAATTGTTTTCTAACTCAAAATCGCTAACTAATTTTTTTTTCTCTCTCTCTCTCAAAATCAAAATTTCAAGAACTTGAGTTTAATTTTTTCTTTCATGTTTTTCTCTCTCTCTCTTGTTCTTAATAATTTCTCTCTCACGTTTTCTCTCTATCTTCGGTTAAATCGAATCACGTTTTCTCTCTATCTTCGGTTAAATCG
>NW_019104726.1:213014-224897 GCF_001995035.1 Momordica charantia
GATCCAAGTCGAGGTCGAAGCCTGTTGTTAAAGCCAGGTCCGTTGCATTTTATCTTTCGGTTAAATCGAACCCGATCCAAGTCGAGGTCGAAGTTTGTTGTTAAAGCCAGGTCTATTCCATTTTATCATTTGGTTAAATCGAACCCGATCCAAGTCGAGGTCGAAGCCTATGTCAAGCCAGGTCTATCGAACTTATCATGTCAATTAAATCAAACCCGATCCAAAATCGAGGTTAAGGCCTGTATCAATTACGAGGTTCTTTGCATGTCGGGATCCCGCCTAGTGTCTAGCTGCGTCCATCTCTATCTTGTTTTGTCTGAATAAAATTTTCGCCTTCCCAAATACTATCTTTTGCCTTTGTCTACCCTTTTAGTTCGGCAAGGATACACAAAGTGGGGCAAGCTGTAGACACCGTATGTGGTCCGGCTTAATTTTAATTTATATTATTGTATTTTACTTTATTGTGTTTTATTTTAATTAAAGAATAACATAGGTTTACTTTATTATTAGTTTTAATATAAAGTTTAAATTAACTAAAATTAAAATGTTAGATTTATTTAATTGTTTAATTTTATTAATAAGAAAATAAAAATGGTTTGTTTAGATTTTGTTTTATTATTAAAATAAAAAATAGATAAATAAAAATGATTTGTTTTAATGAAATAAAGATTTTATTTTAACAAAACCTTTGATTTTTAACGGTTTTTTTCCCTCTTTGATTTTTTCCTCACCTAACGTGGCATTTCCTCCTCCTCCCTTTCCTTCCCTTTCTTATTTTAGCATATATCACCGTTGTTTTTTTTAGTATTTAAGGGGAGAGAAGCACACAAGAACCAGGACACAGGGTAGAGAGTTAGAAACTCATCACCTCATCACCATATCTTCTTCTCTCCATTTCTCTTATCCCACCATCACCACTTTTCTCTCGCATACCCACGACCTCCGGCGACGCAAGGGAACGCCGCGAACGACAGCAGCAACAACTTTCTTCTTCACAGCTTCTTCCAAGCTCGGCACTCCGACGATCTCCTCCCCGGTAGTGCATTTTAAGTAAGTATCAAATACGTTGGAAAAGGAAAGACTTTGGAAATCATGCTTTTAATTTGAAAAAGATTCTTTTGTTTCTATCAAAAGATTTTTTTTTGTTTTTTAAAAAAAATGTTTTTTTTTTGTTTTTTTAAGAAAAAAAATGTTTTTTTTAAGAAAAAGTTTTGTTTTTACTTTTTTTTAGAAAGAAAATGCTTTTAGTAAGAATTTTTTTTAAGATAAAAAAAATCTTCTAAATTAATTTTAAATGAGTTTTTGAAAATAAAATAAGGATTTTGATATTTTAAAATTTGTTTTAAAATAAAAGGTTTTCTTTTTCTAATAGGAAGAATTTTTTTTTAAATGAAATAAATAATAACTTAATTTTATTTTAATAAAATATTTTACTTTAAAATTTTGGTTAAAATACGTGAGTTTTATAAAATAAATCTTGTTTAAAAAAATTTGAATTCTTTTAAATTTGGATTCTTTTTATTTAAAACGTAGTTTTTATATAAAATGATTTTTTTTACAAGGTTTATATTTTTTGTGTTACCTTTGTTTTATTTTTTAATTAAAAAAGAATCTTCTGCTGCAGGATTTTAAAGGAGGAGATAAAAACAGAGTATTTTAGAATAAAATCTCATTTAAAATTGTTTTAATGGTTTGGTGGTTATGGTTTTGAAAAAATCTTAACAAAAAATCAGTTTTTTAGCAAATAAGTTTTGTTAAAGTAAATTTGACTTTGTTTTTAAATAATTTTTTTCTTTTAAATAATTTTGTTAATTTCGAAATAAATAAAAAAAGATATTTTTTTTGTTTTAATTTAACAAAATTCGTTTTTTTTAGTTTAAAAAAATAAATTAAAACTTTTGTTTGTGTAAAAGAACATAATGTTTACATCTAAAGATGTTGGCATAGTGGTAAGATGTTTGTTTTTTAATGTACATGACCTAAGTTCGAGTCTTTAAATGCTTCATTTTATCGTTAAAAAATTATTTTTTATTTATTATTTGTTTTTGCTAAATAATTATTTCAAAAACTCTAATGACGGGAATTGGAACCTTCCAATATTCTCCAGGTGTCAAAATTTTTCTAATGGCTTTCGTGCCACTCATACCTATTAATTCATATCTTATAACAAAATGTGAATTAATATAATATGGGACATTTAAAATAAAATAAAAATATTTTTTTTGACCAAATAAAATAATAGGATAATTTTTTGACAAAATGTGGTACCGTTTTCGAACGGCTGTCGTAGGGTGCTAACACCTTCCCTACGCTCAGTCGACTCCCGAACCAACAATCTGTTTTCGCAGACCTTGTTTTTATATTTAGGTGACCAATCACACCTCGTAGATGATTGGTGGCGACTCCAAACCCTTATGTCGAAAGAGACCATTCAGGGGATGACGTTGGCCGCTCCGCGTCGCGATGACGTTGCGACAGTTCAAATATGCAATTGTGATTTAGGAAGAAAATAGTGGTGTAATGTTGTTGTTTGAGGTTTTAACTAACAAGCAATTTAATGAAACTTAACCTCCTTGTCTCCTATCTTAGTTTTGATGCAAAACATGGAAAACACACTATGTTGGGAAAATGCATTAGGCGCGATTCCTGACTTTTCTTGGGATTTGAGTTCTACTCTTTCACTACCGCTTTTGGTTGTTGCAGAGACTAGGGTAACCTACAATCATATTCCTATGTGTGATCACAATCCTAGAGAATTTCTACCAACTCATTTATATTATGGGTCAGAGGGCCTATGTCTAGGACCATGTTTTATGCTTATTCTTGAGTCACATCCCATATTGGTTTCCTATTATTTTACCTAACTCACCTTTCCCAAGGTTGGGCTTTGGTGTATAAATCAAGTTCCCACTGGCCAAATGGAAAAAAGACGTAAAGAGAAGTTTTTAGAAACCAACCGAAAAAAGTGCCAGGCGCAATCTGGCCAAAATCCCGAGCGTGTTGAAAATCAAATCATTTGACTAAGGTATTCCACAAGGAGGTTGATAACTAATTTAGAACATAATTAAATGAAAGTAAATGCACGAAAACATAAATAAAGTATTTTTCATTGAATTTAAATGAATAAATGAGCCGTACAAGGAGTTCTAACTTGACCCTCTTCTCTCTCGAGCGTAAGGGGAGTTGAAACTCGCTAAAGAACTTTAAAAAACAGAATGAACAAAGAACGGAAGTAAGAACTCGAATTAAAAGCAATACGAAAGGTAAAAACGTGAAAAACGAAGAAATGAACAACTAGAACATGAACATAAATCCTAAAAACGTGTTCTACAACTAGATAGCATCTGAAAGAAGATGAAATGAAGCTTGGAAGAGATGATTTGCTGAGGGATGAATGACTTCCTTTTATAGCACCATAGGTTGGTTGAAACTCCCCTCCATTTTAGGTGGAAAAGGGTTGAGATTCACCTAACCACCTCACTTGGACTTGGACTCACGGTTTTGAACATGTGGGAAATGTCCTCCTTTCCCTTCATTAATCAAAACGTGCGTTTTGACAAATTGCCCTCCAAAAATGCGCCGGACGCAATTCTGCAAAAAAATAGAATTATGTTATTTTCTTCCAACTTTGACCGCATTTATCTCATATTTTTCCTAAAGTACCATAGTTTGACTTTTATGCAGAAATAATCTATGTGTGTTCTACTTTAAGAATATGTGGTCTTTTATGGAAAATAATAATGGGAAATGGGTCAAAAACGTGGTCAAACAGGGCTATCGACACATGTTTCTGCAGTAAAAAGTCAACCCTAACACTCGCCATTTTGAGGATGAGGTAATAGAAGTGCGAACTGGGCGACAAGTCAGTCCTTTTGGGGACTTGGTTGACGACCCTGAGGCCAGGATGGGTGGCACCTCTGACATCGAGATGAGGTTCAAGGTGGAGCCATCTAGTGCCGGAGTGAAGGAAAAGGCTATAGAGATGTCGGGCTCATGCTTCGACCGCTGCTGGAGGAAGGCTTCCAAGTTCGTCAGCGCTCTTGGGTCAGCCATCCAACGCTTGTTGGATTATACTGCCGAGGTGGGATCTCACTTGCTTTCTTGCGCATTTATGGATTTACATTTCGTAGTATCATTTTGATTTTCTTTGCCGATGCTCGTAGGCTCATGCTGCAGCTTGCCAGACGACCATCATGGTGAAAGCCGAGCTAGAAGGGCGCGATCTTCTCACTTTGAAGGAGCGAGATGCCTCCTCTGCTGCTTTGGAGGCTGCTGCTGCTCTGGAGGGGAACTCAAAGAGGCTTGTGCTGAGGCTCAGGCGTGGAAATCCACCTCTGTGAAGGGATGTGAATCCCGGAGCGGAAGCAGATCTTCGTTGCTGATTTTCGGGATACAAAACCGAAATTGAAAGAAGGAAAATACAGAGGAAACTCAATACCTTTGAAGAACGTTTCTTCAACAAATTTCTGATGAACACCACCACCGAGCCTTCCTCGTATCCTCTGGGTACAAGATCGTTCTTGTAGGAGAATTTCTTTGGAACGAGAGGGAGAGATTGAGAGAGCTCTTGAGAGAATTGGTGGGAGTTTTTTTTTCCAGTTCTGTAACCCCTGCCCTTCTCATTCTCCAACACTTGAAGAAGAAGAAGAATGGTGACGTGGGGTAACTCCCCATGTCACAAAACCTCCCACTCCCCTGCAATATTGCAGGGGAGTTAATAATAATAATAATAATAATAATAATAATAATAATAATAAATAAATAAATAAATAATATATATATAATAATTAATATATATATATATAATTAATTAATCAAATTAATTAATAAATATAATTAATTATTAATCCAATTAATAATTAATAAATATATATATATATATATATATATATATATATATATATAATTAACACTTAATTATTTATTATAAAATTAGAATCATATTCTAAAACATTTCTCTCGTATAACCTATAGTTTTAATGTACATCTTATGCACATTATTTTTAACCTATAGTTTTAATGTACATCTTATGCACATTATTTTTAACCTATAGTTTTAATATGAATCTTATTCATATTAATTTTATTTGAATCTCATTTAAATAATATCTCTCATAATATATAGTTTTAATTTACAATTAACTATATATATTATAATGTATCAATATACATATAATCCCTTAAGTAATTTGAACAATTCAAATTCTTCCAAAAACTTGATCCTCGTTTTACCCATTATAAGCTAGCAAGGGGACCTTATGGACCTACAGATCCGAAGCTCCAACGATGTAAGATTAATCGGTCAAACTCATTGACCGAGTTAATCTAGATTCGTTAACTACGGGTCATTCCACTAAAGACCCACAGTTGCACTTTTCTCACTGTAGAATGTTTTCTTGTCCATGGATATACGACCATTAATGACGAGTCAATCCTTCACGAGTGTTCGTAACTCAAGTTGGGTTAAATTACCGTTTTACCCCTGAGTTACACCTTACTCCTTAAACACCACTGCTCCTCTAATGAACAACCCGGTTATGGTCCAACTAATAACCGGAAGTCCCTCTCGGCCAATGAGAGAGTGGGGCCCCTTGTTCAAGTCCCGGAGTCAGCATTTAAGGGAATTCTCATCTACTCCCCTAAAGTCGGGGAAGAGTGAATTCCATCTTGTGAAGTTATGTTCCCAGCTCCCCACTCGGTCTCATCCCCAAAATGGTAGGAATGTTGAGTTGGCGACTCGGGCCACTCTCACCCATACAGATCAAAGGACGAGCCCTCACGGGCAGGAGTCCATAACTCACTTAGGATTGAGAATGAGTTGCCTGGTCATCCTAAGAAATAACAACCTATTAGTTAACGGTGTTACATCTAAAGATTGCCTATTTCGTGGTCCGGTCTTATACAAACTCATTGTATAGGATACCCCCACTCGCATGTCTCCACACGAACGACCTGGATCGAGTCGTCTGTAACCTTTACAGAGTGGGCCGTATCCATAGTGTTGTCAGGATAAGGTACCTAGCCTTATCCATATACTATAGACCCTTTAGGTTATTCACAGGACATTATCCATTCATATATTAGGGGTATATCAAATATATACCCCGTATATCAACTATATACCAATATATATATCGTCCCGATTACATCAAAATAACCTTGGATGTTTAGTTTATTGGATT
This sequence comes from Momordica charantia, assembly GCF_001995035.1. The sequence goes on from NW_019104726.1 coordinate 219,197, forward strand.
TGGACAATGCAATGCTATGTTTCAACAACAAATTTATTGAATAAAACTTTATTGAATATACATTTGTTTTTACATAATACAAACTACGAGTTTAGGGCAACACACCCAACACTCTGATGCTGACAAGGCCGAGCTCAAAAGTGCCGAAGCAGAAGTTGCTCGGCACCTGGAGAATTTGAGAGGCGCGCATGCTGTGGCCAAGTGCCTGGAGAAGGAGAAGTTCGCACTGATGAAGCAGAACGACGACCTCGAATGCCTCCGAAACGACCTGGAGGGCAAACTGAAGGCTCGAGATGCCGAGACGGCGGACCTGAAGGCCAAGCTTGAGCTGGCAGAGTCCAAGCTCAGCAATGGGGTTCTCCTGGAGGAAGCATTCTACCAGCATCCTAACTTTGACGGGTTCGCCAAGGATTTTAGTGATGCTGGCTTTAGATTCTTGATGAAGGGAGTTCAGAAAGTGGCCCCCGAGCTCGATCTTGCGCCTATCAAACTTCGGTATGCAGAGAAGTGGGCTTCGGGTCCCTGGGACCCTTGGCCCCCAGGACCTTGTGGAGCAATGTCTGAAGGAGCTCGAATCTGACGTCGAGCCCATCGAGGGCGACGATGCGGATCCGTCTTCCCAAGAAGCTGACGGGGCTCTCCTTTCAGCTGCTGGTGTAAACTCCTCTCAGGAGGTAGGGATGATAGACTCCCAAGAGATAGACATCCTTGGGTCCCAAGGTGAGCTCGGGTCACACCTCGGAAGCAGTTGAGGCCTTTCCACCTTCTGCCACTTTCATTGCTCTTTTGTCTATCTTTTCAGATTCTTGTAGGCCGTGAGGTTTATACACCTCGGTCAATATTTCACCTATTAATGTAATATCATCTTTTTAAACTACCTTTTAAGTCTGTCACTTCTTTTTTCGGAATTCGCCTCCTATATTTTACCTTGCACTCCATTTCTACGAGTCTTTAAAGGTTCTGACCTTTCTACGTCTCGATTCACATCTTACTTCGAACTCGTAAGTTTCGAAGGTCCGAATTTAGTTCTGAAGGTTCGAATTTTCCAATTGTTAAATAAGCCATAATTCACATCTCACATACGATAATTGTTAAATATTGTTAAATTAGCCTTAGAGTGAGCTGGAGACGAGCAGAGGTGACTGATTCCGAGCTTGCGGTAGAAGTCTTTGAACTTGGCGTTGTCGAACTGCTTGACATTGTCAATCACAATAGCATTAGGTATACCGAAATGGCAGACTACATTTGTCCAAATAAAGGTCGTGACTCTAGCCTCCGTGATTGTCGAGAGGGTTTCAACCTCGGCCCATTTGGTGAAGTAATCTACGACAACAACCGCATACTTGGTGTGCCCCTTGCCCAATGGGAAAGGCCCGATAAGGTCAACTCCCCATTGCGCAAAGGGCCATGGTGCTGAGATCGGAGTCAGCAGTTAGGGAGGTTGGTGGACAAGATTTGCAAAGTGCTGGCAATTGTCGCATGTTTTCACAAACTCCTTCGCATCTCGGTCTATCGTGGGCCAGTAGTAACCCTGACGAATGACCTTCGCTGATAGGGACCTGGCCCCTGAGTGGTTGCCGCAGACACCTTCGTGAACTTCTCTAAGAACATAATTTCCATCTTCTTTGGAAATACACTTAAGGAGAGTTAAGGAAAAGCCACGCTAGTATAGTGTTCCATCTCGGAGCAAGTACATAGCTGCTTTCCTTGTCAATTTTTTGGCTTCCCTTGGGTCTGGCGAGACTTTTCCCTCTAGTAATCCTTGATCGGATCCATCCATGACGGAAGGTGGGAGTCGACCTCCATCATGTCTGCCTCCAATATAGAAAGATTGTCCAATATTTCCACTATGACCGACCTCGTTAAGTCGGTCTCATAAGCATACGATAATTTAGCTAAGGCGTCAGCGTTGGAATTTTGTGACCTCGGGATTTGTCTGATTTCGTAGGCCTGGAAGGAAGCAAGGTTCGATCTGACCTTTCCCAAATACTTCTCCATCTGAGAGTCTTTTGCTTGATACTCTTCTTTAATTTGATTCACTACCAATTGTGAATCACTGAACATTAGAAGGTGAGTGCCCCCAGCCCTCTTGCCATGTGCAGTCCGGCCAACAAGGCTTGGTACTCGGCCTCATTGTTTGAGGTAGGAAAGTTGAAGCGCAGGGCATATTCAAAATGCATGCCATCCAGGGCGAGGAGGAGCACACCTACGCCACACCCTTTCTCATTTGAAAACCCATTCACGTACATCGTCCACGGTTGGTCGGACGAGGAGGTTTGAGCTGACGGAGGAGTGAGTTTGGCTATAAAGTCCGCAACAACCTGTCCTTTTACAACCGTTCAAGGCTCAAACTGGACGTCGTACTCACTTAGCTCCACAGTCCATTTCATCAACCATCCAGACGTTTCTGGCTTATGAAATACCTGCTTCAAGGGCAAGTTCGTGAGCAGGGTCATGGTATGGGCTTGGAAGTACGACATTAGTCTTCGTGCCGCAGTGACTAAAGCAAGGGCCAGTTTCTCCATTTGGGGATATCTGGTGGTTATGGCCTTACTTGTGTAATAGACAGGACTCTGTTGTACTCCATCTTGTTTGACCAGGGCTGAGCTGACAGCGCTGTCTAACACGGCCAAGTATAAATGTAATTTATCTCCTGGCATGGGCTTCGCGAGCAATGGTGCCGAGCAGATGTAACTTTTGAGTTCTTCTAAAGCTGCCTCACACTCAACTGTCCACTCGAATGACCCCTTAGTTCTTAACACTTTGAAGAAGGGGATGCACCTGTCGGTGGACCTGGAGACGAACCTATTGAGGGCAGCAATTCTCCCATCAAGGCACTGTAGCTGCTTAAGGGTCCTCAGTGCTTTCATCTTGAGAACGACCTTTATCTTCTCTAGGTTAGCCTCTATGCCACGATTATTGACCATGAACCCTAGGAACTTGCTAGACGAGACTCCAAAGGCACACTTGACAGGATTTAACTTCATTTGATACTTTCTGAGTACCGCAAAGGTTTCAGTTAGGTCGGCCAGGTGCGACCTGGTTTGCCTGCTTTTGACAAGCATGTCATCCACATAAACCTCTATATTGCGTCCGATCTGGTTGGCGAACATTTTGTTCACCATCCTTTGATAGGTCGCCCCCGCGTTCTTTAGACCAAAGGGCATGACCTTGTAGCAGTATAGGCCTTGATCGGTTATGAAAGAGGTGTGGACTTGATCTGGCTCATACATTTTTATCTGGTTGTATCCGGAGTAGGCGTCCATAAAAGTGAGCAGCTCGTGCCTGGCCATGGCATCTATGAGCTGGTCGATCCTTGGTAGTGGGAAGCAATCTTTCGGACAAGCCTTATTAAGATTGGTGAAATCTACATACATTCTCCACTTTCCATTGGATTTTTTAACCAGGACAACATTAGAGAGCCACTCAGGATACAGAACTTCTTTTATGTATTCAGCTTTTAAAAGTTTGTTCACTTCCTCAACAATTACATCACTCCTTTCCCTATTTATAGGTCTTCTTTTTTGCTTAACAGGTCGGAATGATGGGTCGATGTAGAGGCGATGAACCCTGATCTTCGGATCTATGCCCGGCATGTCCTCATGAGACCATGCGAACACGTCGGAGTTCACCCTGAGGAAGGAGATGAGTTATTCCCTGTCCGCAGCCCCCAGCTTGGTGCCTATGCTCACCTGTTTCTTTGGGTTGAGCAAAGGGACAAGCTCTAACTCTTCAGTTAGTGACGCCACATCCCCCTGATTGGTTTTAGGCAGCTCGTTCTCGTAAGTCTGAGTTGCTGAACTTAGAAGATTTGACTGCTCTTCCAAAGCATAGACTGTTGACCCTTTGAGTGTAGAGGTATAACACTATCAGGACGTTTTCTAATCTCCTCGGATCATGCCGACTCTGTTGATCGTAGAATATTTCATAACTTGGTGCAGAGTTGATGGGATGGCCCGAGTGAATGGATAATAGGTCGTCCGAAGATGGCATTGTAGGCCGACCTACCATCTATTACCACGAATTCGACCATCTGAGTGACTTTGGTGTCACATTGGGCGATAGTGATGGAAAGATCAATGCAACCCTCTAGGGTGACGGATTCTCCTGCAAACCCTACTAAGGGGGTCAGACTCTTCTTCAGTTGTGCCCTGGTCCATCCTAGTGCTAGGTAAGTGGTGAGAGATAGAATGTTGGCAGAAGCGCCCCCATCTACCAGCTCCCTTCTGACCTGGACATGGTCTATGAATGGCGAGATCACCAAGGCATCGTTGTGGGACAAGTGTACTCCCTCCAGATCGGAGTCGGAGAAGGAGATACGGCAAGTCGGCTTCTGCTCTTGAATGGTGCAGACTTCCCAACGAGCCTCCCTAGCCAGCTCCTTCCTCTTGTTCCCGGACTAGCCCCCACTAGGGCCGTCAAAGATGGTATTGATGACTACAGGTCGGTCATCTCTCCAAGGTAGCGTCCTTGAACGCTTCCTCTCTTCTTTCTTCTCTACCGAGCTCGCGCCTGTCTTGCCTACATATTTTTTGAAGTAGCCATCTTGAATCAGGTCTTCAATCTGGAGCTCCAAGTCCCAGCAACTCGAGGTATTATGGCCGTGATCACGATGGAAACGACAGTACCTGTCCTTGTTGCGCTTCTCTAGGTCTCCTCTAAGCTTATCAGGTCGCTTGAGGAGTTTTTCCAAACTGTTCTCCTCAATATTGGTGAGAATCTCGAAGATCAGAATGGTGGTTGGGGTCTACCTTTCATAGGGCCCCCTCCTGCTAGAGTCCGAGTCGGACCTCCTATAGTCGGATCGACCTTGGGGAGATGATCCCTTGTCCTTAGACTTAGAATCAGACTTTCCCTTCTCTTGGCCACCTGGCTTCTTCTGGTTGGACCTCTTGTTTGTCCGAACTTGTTTGGTTCTGAGTAGTTCTTGCCCGTCTATAACCTTTTTAGCCTTCTGCAAGACTTCATCGAAGGTTGATGGCGCTTCCTCGCCTAGTTTGACTGTCAGAGTCTCGTCGGCCAGGCCGGTAAAGAAGTAGCACATAGCCGAATCCAATGCGCGACCTTAAGCTACTCCTCTTGGAAGCAGGTCACGTACTCTCTTAAAGTCTCGCCTTCTTTCTGCCGGATGGTGGCGAGGTGAGTGGCTGTCTTCCTGTCATAGTGTCGAGAAAAGAATTGACCAATGAACTCTTTCCTCAGTTGACTGTAGGTCGAGATCGACCTTGCCTACAGCCTTCTGTACCAGAGCCGAGCACTTCCCGTGAGAATGATCTGAAAGGCTCGACACTTTATGGCATCAGACGCCGCTTGGAAGTCCATGAGGCCCTCAAAAACTTCCACATAATCCTTTGGGTCCTTAGACCCGTCATAGGGCTTCATGGCGAGCRTCTTGAACTTTGGAGGGATGAGTGCCTCCAAAATGTCCAAGGTGAACGACGATTCGCCCATCTCGCCGTTATCGAAAGGACTTTCTTTCCTTTCGCACTTCGCCCTAAGTGCCTCGACCTGTTCATCAAACTTGTTTTTCATCAGGTCGAACTCTTCCCTCGTTCTTACGGCCTCTGGTGTTAAAGGTGTGTACTTTGACTGCGTCTTGAGGTCGAAGTTGGAGTATTTTTTAGAGCAGGACGGAGAGATCCCTGGGCCCCGTGAGGCCTTCCTCTTCTTTTCGACGAGGTGCTTCCTGAGATCATGATCT
>NW_019104726.1:225247-235327 GCF_001995035.1 Momordica charantia
TCCGCGGCTGGCGTGGCCCTTCGAGAGGTCTTTCTTGAGGTCTCACCTCGACCACGGTTGGTCTTGCTGGGCCTCGGATGTGCCGGAGGCAGGATGACATTTGCATTGCGGGTGGACCTCCGACATGGCTCCACATCCTGTCCGGTTCTGGTCTGATATTCGGTCGCTTTGGCGTCTAGCTTGCGCTGTACGCCGTTGTTCCCGTTCAAGGCTCTTCGTTCTGCCGTGTTTGAAGATTCTATTGGTTGAACCATCTCGGATCAGATTATTTTAATCGCTGGGATGACTTGCAATGTCTTCCCCATAGATGGTGCCAAATGTTTATGCAAGGATTTGCACAACGTTGATCTAGCTCGAACCCGGTCCTTGCTCTGACCCGAAACATGAAGGGAAGACCTACACAAGAAGGCGAAATCTCCGACGCTCAAGTCAGTAAGCAGCTCAGACTCAATATTAAGTTCGAGGAGAAATTCGATACCTGATGGTGAAATGAGGCCCTCTATTTATAGGTTTAGGTTCCGACAGGGGTTATGACAGGTGGTTACCTTGGTCGGATTTGAGGTCGGATATGTCGGGTTCGATCAGGTCGACCTCGGCAACATTCTTGGAAATGTCGAGTGAATTCCTTAATATGAGGTGGTGAATATCCCATCTCGGAAGGATCCGAGATGGAGCTCCATAAGTTCATTCCTCTAATTCTTCTGTTAATAGCGAATCCCCGTCCTCCACGTGGCTAAAGTGTATTTCTTCCCCAAACAGAGGTAAAATCCTAAAGTCATTATAATATCTTCTACTCTCGAATATAGGATATATTCTCCTGAATCTAGAGGAAATTCTAAGACAATCAGGATATCTTCTCCTTTTGAATTCCTTATTTGAATTCGAATTGTAGAAAACAGAGTTTTTCTCATCCATAATAATAGCATCCACTCTCAAAGTTGAAGATTGTCAAACTTCTGCTTTGAAAGTAATTTTGTCGTTTATGGGTTGACTATTTTTGTGGAATAACCCTCTTTTTGGTTGCTTTTGGTTGTCGTCTTTATGCGTTGGCTTTCCTAGCCCCTATTCTCTTTTGTCTTAGTTGGTTGTAGCCAAGTCTCTTGGGCTCTGTCATTCGGTTAGTTTTAACCATTAGATTTTGGCCTTGGGATCTAACTTTCAGCAGGATCAGTGGTACTTCCTTTGGGTTTCTAACCTATTTGGCTTTTGCACATGGTTTTATACCCCATGGTTTACTCTTGGATTTCTAACCTATTTGGCTTTCGCGAATGGATTTACACCCTTAGTTTAGTTGGCACCCTTGGGTTTCTAACCTATTTGGCTGATGCGGGTTATTTACCCTGTGTTTAATCAATACCTTTGGATTTCTAACCTATTTTTGCTTTTTCCAAATGGTTTTATACATTGGGTTTCGTTGATTAGTTTGGCCTGCTCGCTTTCTATTTTAACCTTTCGGGCCTGTACGCATGCCTTTCAACACCTTTGGGATTCTCTTCCCCAATTTTGCTGACCGACTTTTAGCTTATCTACCTGCTTCTAGATTTGTCCCAATTCGAATTCTTTGACCAATTGTTGATTAACTTACCTAGGACCTGTCCTAGAATTTGTTGATTCGTTCATTTTGGGTCACGCCTTAGAACTTATCGATTTGCATTTCCCTCGGCTACCTCAGGTAGAGGCAGCATCTGAGTCGTATGGCATTCGTTGTCAAAGAGTTGTGGTCAACCTCCATAATCACTGTCAATTTGTTTCTCCCAAAATCTCCTCGGATTCGAGCAATTCTCTGTCAATTTGTTGTCAATCGTCTTGACTTTTAGATCTTAGTCGTTCTCATAAACAGAGCCAATTGTTGATGCAAAAATTTGGCCTCCGTGGATTTCGCCAAATTCGCACCAATCTTCTGGAATTAAAGGGATCGACAAAACCTACAAAATAGAAGAGCACTAAATAATTGTAGCCACAAGCATGCTCCGATGCTCCAATGCTAGTGTTCCCACAAGCATGCTCTGATGCTTAAGTCAGAATCGGAGTAGTTGAGTATGGAAGGTAGGGTAGTTCAACGTAGCAAATAGAAGGGACTTGTAGACAAGTTTCAAAATGTCAATGTTGACGGATATTTCGGGAAAAACCACAAAAATGATAAAAATTGATGTAATTTTTTTTTTTAATTATTGTAGCTTAATTATACTATATTGATCATTTTTTACCATCATATGTAGAAATATGAAAAACTTAGTTAAGAAAATTTCGAAATCAACAAAAATATTAGGAAGATTGATAGAAATTGTTTGAATTAGTAAATTAAAGTTTTACTTGCTATCCTATTTATTGTCAAAGAATTTATAAAGTCAACATTAACATATAATGTTATTATAAAATAATACAAATTTAAATTTCAAATCCTAACCGAAAATTTTTTTTTTAGTCCATATTTGAATTTATTTTTGCTCAAATCAAATAATTGAAAGAAAATTTGAATTTAAATTTGTTTTTAATGTGGAATGATTCAAATTATTTTAAAATGATTAGTATTAATACTAAAAAAAGTGGAATAAGTGAAAACTGCATAGATCATTCTCCTCCTCCCATGTATTTGTTTTGATTCTTGAGAGAAACCAAAAAAATTAGACGTGGCATAGCTATCCTTCTCTTCTTCTTCCGTGGCAGCCGCTCCGACCCACAACCACTCACGTTCCTAATTCACGCCGGTGAATGCTTTTTAAAAGTCCGGTGATGATAGAATTTTGATTGTTCCTGTTTGTTTATCTGAGGAAGGTTTGAGAGGGAGGAGGAAGAGGAGGATTATGTTGCTTCAGACTCAACAGAGGGGAGAAACGGTTGAGGAATCTTTAATTGAAAAATCTGAAGGGGAGATGCTAAATTGCTAGCAGAGGGGAGAAACTGAAATGGCGGTCGCTTCATTGGATTACGACAATCAATTGAAGAATCAAAGAGAAAAGAAGGGGCGATACTAAAGTCCCAACAAGGAAAGAATCGAAATATCCACGACATTCGAAATTTCCACGACTTATCGACAAATCTTCGATAATCTTCGAGAGGAGGGGAAAACGAAATTCCCTTCCCATATCGACGTTGATTATGTCGACGTCAGTGCTTGTAGCGTACCTTCATTATGAGTATTTACCTTCTATTTATAAAGGTAAAATCCTAAAGCCCGATATCTTCGAATATAGGATATATTCTCCTAAATCTAGGAGAAATCCTAAGACATCAGGATATCTTCTCGTTTTGAATTCCTTAAATAATAGGAATTCGAATTCTAGAAAATAGAGATTTTCTCATCTATAACATTGCATTTATGTATCTCTTTCTCTATCTCTATTTACATTGTTATTATCGATGTATCTTTATATCTATTCTACATCGCTAGTATCTCTGTATCTCTATCTCTATCTACATCTATATATCTCTATCTTTATCTGTATCGCTAGTATCTCTATTACAATCTATATCACTAGTATCTCTATTTCTATCTATATCACTAGTATCTCTACATCTCTATCTCTATCTATATCGCTAGTATCTATGTATCTCTATCTATATCACCTAGTATCTCTATATCTCTATCTCTAAATATTTCGATAGTACTCTTTGTATTTATATCTTTATCTATGTCGCTAGAAGGTATTTTAGTAGTTTAACTTGCATGAATAAATAGACAATCTTTCCTTTTTTAACTTCATTAATAGGATTTTAGTCTTCCTTTTGAGAGTAAGCAAAAGAAACGGGTTCTTATTTTTCATAAGAGTTGTGAAGGGAGTATGAACATTTTGTTTTAGTTAAAGTTGCTAAATTAAAAAAAAAGTTTTAAACAAAAAGAAAAAAATGAATTAGAAAATGAAAAGTTTATCAGGAAAAAAGTAACTATAGAAAAGAAAAAAAAATTAAACAAATACAAACTAACTAACGTGGTTTTTTTTAAAATTAAAAAAAAAACAAGAATATTTTTATATTGAAAAAAAGAAGAGAATCTTAAATTCCTCCCAAATTTTGGAAAGTCAAAATTGAGATTTGAAATTTCGAAAATTTGTTGGAAATCGGACATTATTCTTTTAAAAACAAATAAATAAAATCTTCATCTCTTTTCTACTTCTTCTAGGTTTCTGTTGCCGTATTTCTTTTTCTCCTCTTTCGGTTTTTCCTCTCACCTTTGCGGTCAAATACCAATTTCGTCGTTAAGAGTAAGTAAAAGAAAATTTATGATTAATTTTCAGTTTCAAGGAAAAATAATATTATTTATTATGTTTGAATTTTTTTATTTTAATTTGCTTAAGGTTGTGTTAAGAACTTTGGTAGATTTAGCCGATAATTACTTTTGGATCTATTAAGGTAAGTGTGACTTGCTGTTAGAATGACCTTAGGGTTAAGTTGAAAATTGTACATGATTTTTGAATGACTATGTATGGATGTTATTTATGAATTGGCTATTATGTGAATTGTTATGCTACATTATATTAGGGTTGACTTTTTACTGCAGAAATATGTGTCGCTAGGCCTGTTTGACCACGATTTTGAACCTTTTCCATCATTATTTGCCAAAAAGGATTACATATTCTTAAAGTAGAACATGCATAAAACATTTCTAGATAACTTGCAATATATGGTACTTTAGGAAAAATATGAGAAAAATGCGGTCAAAGTTGGAAGAAAATCACAGTTTTCCAGATTTTGCAGGAAAGCACAATTTTGGAGCAATTTGCAGGAAAATTGCACCTGGAGCAATTTTGGATTTTCCGATTCTCTCCCTTATCTCACATTTCTTTAAAAAAAAAACACAGGGATTGTAATGTTTTTGGTTGGTTGATTTCTCCCAAGAAAATCACATCTATCTCACAATCTCAAGTTAAATTCTCTTATTTTTTTCTCTCCAAGAACCTTGATCCCACATTCCGTTCTTGATCCTTGAGGATAGCAAGGTTGCTAAGTGGTAGTGTCTAACTTTTAGATTCGTGCATTCGGGAATGCTTGTTCATGCTGTCACAAGATTCGTGCTCGGGGAAAACCATTTGCCAAAGGTCTTGAAATGTGAGTTTTTCTCTTCCCCAATAGGCTTAACCTCATTATTAATAGAAACGTTCTGTTTTTTTAAAAATCGGTGTCGTTCCTTTTTTATTCCGAGTTGAATCACAAGCAAGCAACCGCTTCCGCTTGGGATTCGATCCCTTCATATTATTGCTACAAGAGTTTGATTTAGAGATAAGAGATAGGAAAGGAACAGAAAATCAAGTAGCAAATAACTTGTCTAGGCTAGAGGTCTTCTTTGCAACATGATAACTCGGTAAATTAGAGAACATTTTGTTTATGATTTAAGTAAGCACCAGATTAAAAAGCTATTTCATGATGTTAGGTTTTATAGATGGGATGAACCTTTTTTGTCCAAATTGGGACCTGACAATATTCTTCGCAGGTGTGTTGCTGAGCATAAACAGAAGGAGATTCTGGAGGCGTGCCACAAATCACCATATGGTGGTCATTTCGCTGGACGTAAAATTGCAGCGAAGATCCTCCAAAGTGGTTTCTTTTGGCTGTCCCTACTTCGAGATGCTCATATGTTCACTCAAAGTTGTGATCGGTGTCAAAGATTAGGTAACTTTACATGGAAATATGAGATGCCCTTAAACCCAATATTGGAATTTGAACTTTTCGATGTTTGGGCCATCGACTTCATGGGTCCGTTCCCTCCTTCATTCAGTAAGAATTACATTCTCTTGGCTGTTGACTATGTTTCGAAATGGGTTGAGGCTTTGGCCACCCCTACTAACGATGTCAAGGTAGTTTCTCTCTTCTTGCAAAAGTTTATTTTCACAAGATATGGTACAGCTAGATTTTTAATTAGTGATGATGGCACACACTTTTTAAATAGAGCAGTGAGTAATTTGTTAAAAATGTATAACATCCATCATAAGATTGTCACTGCTTATCAACCTCAAACTAATGGATTAGCGGAGGTATCCAATAGGGCAATAAAATCAATTTTAGAGAAGTCTGTGAATGCGAATAGGAAGGATTGAGCTGTTAAACTTGATGATGCTTTGTGGGCTTATAGAACTGCTTCTAAACTCTGTTAGGCATGTCCGCTTATCGCATTGTTTTTGGTAAAGCATGTCATCTTCTACTAGAATTAGAACATAGAGCATTTTGGGCTATGCGGAAACTAAAATTTGACTATTCTATTGCAGGTGTTTTCGTGTCCATGGATATACGACCATTAATGACAAGTCAATCCTTCACGAGTGTTCGTAACTCAAGTTGGGTCAAATTACCGTTTTACCCCTGAGTTACATCTTACTCCTTAAACTACACTACTCCTCTAAGCATTTTGGGCTTGATTTAGGTTATCTTTAAATGGGCTTTGGGCTATTTTAAATCTTAAGAGGTCCCATTACTAAACTCTAATATGTTTTTAAAATTTTTTAAAACATAAAACAAAAGCTCTAAATATTCCTCCCCCTCATTTGCGTTTTTCACCTCCAAAATCCCAACTTGGTTTTTCAAATTTTCTCTCATCAAATCTTCAAGAACCCCAAATCTCTCATACCTCTCTGTTTTTCGGTAACTTTAGGGCAAGAGTGTGGAGTTTTATCGTGTTGATCGTGAAGCAAGAATCAAGAACCATGGAAGGCTCCTACTCCAAGCCATGCGACAAAGAGAAAGGGTTACTACCACCTCCTACTCCACCAGGTATGATTCCTCTTGAACCCCCTAAGATTTCTCATGTAAGGTTAATTTTTGATCCTAAGGAACAAAGAAAGAAACTAGAGGAGGCTTTAAGAATGAACCCTAGAAAGAATCTATCCATAAGCAATGAAAATTATGAAAAATGACTTTAGAACCTCATGTTGCTAGGGTTAAAGAAGGAAGCCATAGTGAAAAAATATTAGAAGAATTTAGCAAGGTTTACCTTAGAAAAATCAATATGTGGGTGATAAAGGTGCTGATTTAAATGAAAGAATTGCTAGGCTTAATGAGAGAGCTAAAATTGAGATTAAGAAAAAAGAAATTAGGGATAAAGAGAATGAGCAAATATGTGCTAGGATACCGAAGTTAAACGAAAAATGGCAAAGATTTATGGAAAACTCAAGGCGGATGAGTGAAAAAATTAAACTTGAATTAGACAGTATGAGTAAATGTCATAGGTTAAATCCCCCTCAAAATGACGTCGTTGTTGAATCATTAGAGTTATCTATCCCTCCCTCTCTTTCCGTTACGGTTGCTAAGGATGTGGAAGGTCAAGAACAGGTTAGCGGTGATTCTGAGTACGACATAGAGCCATTGGAGCACTCAGATTCGACCATGGTCAAAATACACTGCCAAATTGTGCCTGGCGCAATTTTGGAGGATACTCCACCGGCCACTCTACAAGGTATTTCGTCTCCCACTTTTCCAGATCTTATTTTGACTAAAAAGCCCTTAGTTTTTTATGATTTAGAATAGGAAAGGATAACGTCAAAAATTGTCGAAATTTTGGTGGTTTTGAATGAAGCAACGGGAGAAGATCCATTAGAGGATGATGGAAACAGTGGGAAAGCTCAAGAAGGACTGAGCTTTGAGGGAGAGAATGAGAATCATGGAGATTTACCCCAAGAAGTCCATGAAGATGAGTGTGAGGGAGTAGAAGAAAATGATAATATCTCTCAATATGAAGTGAGAATACGAACTCCGGTGCATGAGTCACAGTAAGATGATGAGGATTCTCCTGTACAAGTGCAAGAAGGAGCATCCAGTCCTATGGATGTCTCAAATGTGGTGTTAAAAAACTCTTGAGAGTTGGATCTAAGAACCTTGTTAACGAATAAGACCCATAGAGCACAATCCTAAAAACGTCGAAACCGATTAAGGAATCAACCAAAGGAAAGTAAAAATCGGATTACCTTGATGATCAAATATCTCAAGGCAAGAAAACTTGTTCCTTGTTTGAGATCCGAATCACTCCACAAGAAAGATAGATCAAGTCTCACTTGAATGATCCTAAACATGCAAGCTATCACTAGATTTCAAAGTACATTAGCTCTTGGCTAAAAGAAATGTTCAAAGGCTCATTTTATTACATCTTCAAATCTATATTCTATATCTAAAGCTGACATATATGGCTATATATAGCCTTCAAAATAGTCCTCAAAAGTAACATATGGGCATGTGAAGGATTGGAACACTTAAGTCCATCAATGCCATAAACAACCATTAACTAATTGTAACCTAAAAAGTAAATGAAAAGTCTTAAAACTTCAAATAGTTAAAAATACACCATAAATCCGAAAATTAAAGATTAAATCAACAAACCAAGAGTTTTGTAACCATAAAGGATTAAATGAAGCCTCATTTAATGTAGCATGAACTTGAAATCCATAATTGATGTCTTTGTCTTGAATGAAGCTTGAGTTGACTTGTATTTCATTTGAATATGTAGGAGATTCATATCATGGGGCTATAGAGGAATCATCTTCCTATTCTTCAAAAGGTAAGACCCCTTCTTTATCAAGCATGAATGTTTCTCACCGAAATTTGTTGCTACTGCAGAGACCTTAAAGGAAGAGGTGTGTTTGACCAAAGTGGTGAAGAAAACAAGAAAGAAAAAAATTCCAGCCCAAGTTGTGCCTGGCACAATTTCTAGGCCGCGCACCCAAGCTGTTGTAGCACGTTTGGCTGCCCAAAAAGAAGCCGAGGCTGGTCCATCTTAAAAAGCCAAGAGGGCTTGGGGGCTAAAAGGAGAAGAAGAGCCATTTCAGGAGGCCAACGAATAGGAGTCCGCTTCTATTGAGCAAACACCATCCAAGGCAAAAAGGGTCAGGTTGGAAGTGAAAAAGCCTGACTTCACAACATCCGAGATCTTAGTTGAGAAGGGCTTTGATGATGCACGAGAACCCATGTTAGAATATGTCAAGAGACGACTTGTGGAGAATGGTTGGGAGACGTTGTTTACCCCACCTACGTGTGTATCAGAGGCTTTGGTGAAAGAATTTTATGTTGCCATCAATCCAAACCGAGGAGACGTAGTGAGAGTAAGGGGTAAAGTGGTAAAATTTTTGCCTTCCATTATTAACACTCACTATGGTTTGTTGGATGTATTTAATGTTGTAGGTAATGAAGTTTTGTTTCATCCATCGGATGAGCAAGTGGACGAGGCATGTCAACTTATTTATAGACCACACAAGACATGGACCGTCTCAACAACAAGAAAGCTTTCCCTAATGCCACTTGACATCAATGAACAAGCAATGGTTTGGACGTATGTGGTGAAGAATAGGTTGATCCTCACTTCTTATGATTCCTCCATTAAACGCAATAGGGTGATGATGGTGTACATCTTAATGAAGGGCATTGAGTTCAATTTTGGTGAACTTATAAGGAACGAAATTCGAAGTTGTTCGGAGAAAATGGTTGGTCCACTTGTTTTTCCTAGATTAATAACAGACTTATGCTTGCAGGCGGGAGTGGAGGTCGATGATGCAGATATAGTAACACCCAAGAAGCCAGTCACATCCCTAAGGAGAGTTCAGAGATATTCGATCGTTTGAGAGAAAGACTCTCCCATTACCGTCGCAGATCAGGAAACCCGAGGAGTGGTGATCAGAGAGCAATATGACAAGTTAAGGCACAAGTACGAGCTGCTCTTGGCTACTCAACATGCAACATGTGAGTTTATAAAGAAGTTATACGATGATGGAGCACCTTTTTTTCCCGATGAGCTTATGACTGATTTGCCCTCTTCTTCATGATCGACCGGTGATGATTGCTCGGACGATGATGACTAGGGGAGTATCTCTCTCTTTTTGCTTTGATATTGGATGTTTTGGATATTGATCTTGTACATTTGTTTGTTTAGGTTGCTTTTGTGTTTTTAGTTTGCTTGTTAGGTTGCTTAGTTTAGTTTTAGTTCTAGGTTAGTTATTGGGATGTTGTGCTGTTAGGAATGAGGGAAATTGACTCAATTGACCTGAAAAAGTTTCCATTTTGCTCAAATGACCTAAATTATAAAAATTGACTCAACTGACCCAGTTTTAACTTTTCTGACATTTCAGAGAGTCTGCAATTACGAATATACCCCCAAATGAATTGAAC
>NW_019104726.1:265753-281406 GCF_001995035.1 Momordica charantia
CTGAGCCATGGGCTCTCATACTTACTAGGCGAGGAGCGACCTCACTAGGCTTAGTTAGTTGTTTTGTTTTAGACACTTTGACTAAGTGAGCTAAAGAAAAATGTAAAATGAAACTAAGGCACGTAAAACTCCCATAAGGGGAAGTGCTCAACGCCTAACCTCAATTAAATGATAAGGGCAAGAGAGATGGGGTAACTACAATCGAGCTGAAGGCAAATTTAAAATTTTCATTAAAGTTAATAGGTCTGAGGTTAACAAAAGAATACATGAGGAATCCAAAGTACGTAAAACAAAGAAAGTGCGAGCTGGAGCCTAAGCTTGAAAAGGGTTCTCCTAGTTCTCCTGCGAGCTTATCCTGGTGATGTCGACGTCATCTTCCTCCGAGAAGGGCTCCTTCATGTATTTTTCGATAACATCTTCTAAGGCCTTGGACTTGTCAGGCATCGTAGTCCATTCCTCCATGTAGGCTCTCTTTAGTTGGGAGAAATCCAGCTGAGGATGGGAGCTCATCAGCAAATTTCAACCCACTATCTATGATGTTTTTGGCAAAACTCGCATAGGTTGAAGTAATTTTGAATATATCCTCAAAGAACTTGTCATCCTTCAGATTGGTTTTCAGGGTGATGAGCTCTTTTTCCAAGGCTTCCTTTTCAGCTCGCACAGCGTCCAGGTCCTCCTAAAGAGTAAGAGTCTTGGCTTCTAGATCTTCGTAATCATGAATTCGCGAAGTGACCTCCTTCATAGTGGCCTCGAACTTGGCCATCTGATCGGTCATCTCAACCATAGTGTCGTGTGCAGCTTTGAGGTTGGCCTTGAGCTTTACATTCTCGTCTTTCCTGCCTTCGCGTCGAGAAGGGTGGTATTGCAAAACTCTTTCTCCTCTCGCAACAACTCATCACGCCAGTCTAGCTCTAGCTTCGTCTGGGCGGCAGTCTGGCACACCATCATAAGGGCCTGCGAGATAGAAGTCAGATTAGGTCATCAATGTACAATGTAAGGAATTTCGAGAGCTCACGTTGGCCGTGGTATCCATAGTCCGCTGAATGTTCCTCGCGGCAGACATCATGGCGACGTGCTACCTCTTGAACGCTCTGGGCAAACAACCCAAGTGAAGCCTGAAGTCTTGGTGAACTCGAGCTAAGCTCTTTTGACAGAAGGCTCACCCTTGTCTGACGAGACGACTTCACGACCCCGCTTCTCAGTTTTTTCCTTCTTCTCTTTGTTGGCAATATTACTCTAAACTCGTAGTTTGTATTTATGTAAAAACAAATGTATATTCAACAAAGTTTTATTCAAATCAATTTGTTGTTGAATTCATAATATTGCATTGTCCAAAATTCAATTATCTAAACATCCAAGGTTATTATCATTTAACCAGGACAGTATATATTTAATATACTAGGTATATATTTGATATACGAGTGGATAATGTCCCGTGAATAACCTAACGGGTCTATAGTTTATGGATAAGGCTGGGTACCTTATCCTGGCAACACTATGGATACGGCCCACTTTGTAAATGTTACAGACGAC
This sequence comes from Momordica charantia, assembly GCF_001995035.1. Next base: position 267,287 of record NW_019104726.1, read on the forward strand.
TCGATCCAGGTCGTTCGTGTGCAGATATGCGAGTGGGGGTATCCTATACAATGAGTTTGTATAAGACCAGACTGCAAAATAGCCAATCTTTAGATGTAATACCGTTAACTAACAAATTGTTACTTCTTAGGATGACCAAACAACTGATTCTCAATCCTGAGTGAGTTATGGACTCCTGTCCGTGAGGGCTTGTCCTTTGATCTGTATTGGTGAGAGTGGCCCGAAACGCCGACTCAATATTCCTACCTTTTGGGGACGAGACCGAGTGGGGAGCTAGGAACATAACTTCACAAGATAGAATTCACTCCTCCCCGACTGTAGATGAGTGTTCTCTTAAATGCTGACTTCGGGACTTGAACAAGGGGCCTCACCCTCTCACTGGCCCGAGAGGGACTACCGGTTATTGGTTAGACCATAACCGGTTTTTCACTAGACGAGCAATGGTATTTAAGGAGCAAGATGTAACACAGGGGTAAAACGGTAATTTGACCCATCTGTGGTTACGAACACTTGTGAATAATTGACTTGCCATTAATGGTCGTATATCTATGGACACGAAAACATTATGCAGTGAGAATAGTCCAACTGTAGGTCTTTAGTGTAGTGGCCCGTAGCTAACGAATGTTGATTAACTCTGTTAATGAGTTTGACCGATTAATCTCCCATCGTTGGAGCTTCTTATCTGTAGGTCCATTAGGTTCCCTTGCTAGCTCATAACAGGTAAAACGAGGATCAAGTTTTTGGAAAATTTTGAAATGTTCAAATTACTCAATGGATTATATGTATATTGATACATTATAATATATAGTTAACTCTAATTGAAACTATATATTATGAGAAGAAATTATTTGAATGAGATTCAAATAAAAGTAATATGAATATGATTGATAATAAAACTATAGGTTAAAAATAATGTTGATACGATGTACATTACAACTATAGGTTATATGAGAGAAATGCTTTAAAATATGATTCTATTTTGATGATAAATTATTTATTTAGTTAATATATATATTAATTATTATTAATTAATAATATTATTTTATATAATATTATTATTATTTTAATAATAAACACTCCTGTGCAAAAATGTAGGGGAGTGAGAAGTTGTTGATGACGTGGGAGTTACCCCACGTCACTCCGTCTCTTCTCTTTTTGCAGTTGAGTTTTGCAAAAACAGAAATAAAAAACTCCCCATGGCATTGCTCTCTCATGCTTTCTCAATCTCTCTCAATTCTCCCTCTCGTTCCAAACAAACGCTCCCATAAGCAAAGATCTTGGTACCCAGAGGATAGCACAGAAGACCATTTGGTGGTGTTCGTGGGGAAATCGTTGAAGAACTGTTCTTCAAATGTAAGTTTTCCCTGTATTTCTTATTCTTGCACATTTGATTTTGTTCCTCAAAAATTCATGAACAATGATCTGCTTCAGCTCTGGGATTCACATCCCTTCAATTGGTATCAGAGCTGCATTGATGTTCTTATTTTTTTGGAGCAAAATCGATTAGCAAGCACTTGTCGGTTGATCGTGACACGAATCGGTTCAGCACAACTATTCTTCCATTCAAACATTATAACTGCTTCAAGTTCTTTGGTGGCTCCATGTCTAACACAGCTCGAATTTTCTCCGGATTCGCCACAATTCCCCTTTGGTTTACCATGAATTCAAGGAATTTCCCTGAGATACTTTGAAAGCACACTTAGCTGGGTTGAGCTTCATGCGATACCGTCGTAGAACTTTTAAAGCTTCTTTCAGGTCGGTAAGGTGTGAGCTCACTTTCTTGCTCTTAAAAAGCATGTCGTCGACTAGACTTCCATATTGCAACCGAGTTGCTTAGCGAACATCTTGTTGATCATGCGTTGGTAGGTCGCACCTGCATTTTTAGGCCAAATGGCATGACTTTGTAGCAATAAAGGCCCTGGTCGGTAATGAACGTCGTATGTGCTGATCGGGCTCATAAATCTTAATCTGATTATAGCCCGAATACGCGTCCATGAAGGTCAGCAGCTCGTGCGCAGCTGTTGTGTCGACTAATTGATCTATTCTCAGTAATGGGAAACTATCCTTTGGACATGTCTTATTTAAGTTAATGAAATCTACACACATGCACCATTTACCGTTTGACTTCTTAACTAAAACAACATTAGAAAACCAATCAATTACAACACTTCTCTCACTATTTACAAGGTGATGTTTTTGTTTTACAGGTCGGTGGGAGGGGTCAATATTAAGTCGGTGAACCATGATTTTTGAGTTGATCCCAAGCATGTCTCATGCGACCAAGCGAACACGTCGGCTTTGGTCCTCAGGAAATCGATCAGCTCGGCTCGGTCTTTTGCCCCCAACATGGTTCCGATGCTCACTTGCTTGTAAGAACTGAGTAATTGGACTAACTCTGACTCTTCCGCAGGCGCTCTTCTGCCCAGATCGGGCTCACCCGGTGCCTGCTCTTCTTAGTTCATGATGACCATGCAAGTATTTGACCCTTTTAGGGCAGCAGCGTAGCAGTCAAGCGAGGTCTTCTTCTCACCTTGGACAGCCCCGACCCCTTTGGGAGTGGGATACTTCATCATCTGATGATGTGTCGATGGCATGACCTCCAAAGCATGTAGAATCGAGCAGCCGAAGATGGCGTTGTACTCCCAACGAGATGGGGAGCTCAATAAAGCCCTCCAGAGTCACACTCTCTCCAGAAAACCCGACTAGCGATGTTGGGCTTTTCTTCAGTTGAGATCGGTCCCATCCAAGCGCTTTGTAGGTGGATAAGGTTAGTATATTTGCTGAGGCGCCACCATCTATGAGGACTTTGTGCACGGTGATGTGATCAATTAGTGGGGCAATGACTAATACGTCATTGTGAGGGAAATGTACACCCTACAGGTCGTTATCCGTGAAGGTGATCGGGCAACTCTATCGCTTTACCTGCAGCATGCAGACTTCATGTCCCGCCTCCCTTGCCAGCTTTTTCCGTTTGTGGCTTGATTGGCCACTACTTGGCCTCCGTGGATCTAGTTGATCACGGGAGGTCGGTCTTGACACTTGGGTGGGGTCTTGGACTTCTCCCTCTTCTGCTATTTCCTACTGCCAGTGGCATTAGTGCTTTCTTCTCGATCTTGCTTGCCAATGTACTTCTGGAAGTAGCCCTGTCATATCAACCCTTAAATCTGTTGCTTCAGGTCGAAGCAATTTGAGGTATAATGGCCATGATCCCGGTGGAATCTGCAATACTTCGACTTGTCGTGCTGCTCGGGATTTTTCTGCATCTTTCTCGGCACTACCGCAAATCCAAGTTTGAACCCTGGATATTGGCTAAGATTTTGAACAAGGGAAACAAGAGCTATGTGAAGGTGCTGAACCTTTGGGGCTTGTCGCTCTTCTGATCATCTCGTCGACCGTAGTCAGGTCGTCGACAAGTACTTCCGCTGTTGTTTCCTCCATTACCATTCTTCTTCCCATCCTTCTTCTTCTCTGACTTGGAAGGCGAGCCCTTCCTTGAGTACCTATCATCTTTGGACATTATAATGTCCTCGACTTCGATGAACTTGGTTGCCTTGTCCAGGCAGCCTTTCAAGGTCAGCTCGGGCTTCTTCGCCAGGGACAGCTCAACTTTTCGTGTGTCACGCCATTTCAAAAGGCAGACCGAGCTAGCAGGTCAGTGTAGACCTTAATTTGTTTTGAGAGGAAGCGCTTGATGTAATCCCAGATTAGCTCATTTGGCTTCTGTCAGATTGAGAAGAGATACATGTTGGAATGCTTCGCATGCTTGTAAGCCGTGAACTGAGCTATGAAAGCTTTCCTCAGCTGCTTCCAGCTTGAGATTGAGTAGGGGGCAAACAGTCTGAACCACTTTCTCGCTGGTCCCTGTAGAGTTATAGAAAAAGCTCTACACTTCATCACATCTGAGTACGCGTGGAAATCCATATTAGACTCGTGTCTTGACATGGTCTACCGAATCCTTCATCTTATCGTACTTGTCGAAGGTCGGTAACCTCCTCTTCTGCGAAATAGGGGCATCTGGGATATCCCGAACAAATGGTGGCTCATCTAGCTCATCATCCTCTATAGTCTTCCAAGCTCTCCTAAGATCCCCCTTCAGCTCGTTTACAGCTCTCTCCTCAACTAGTCAAACTGCAGCTGTAAGCTCACGTTGCCTACAGATTCTTTTGGGTGTTCTCTCCCAAGGCCCCCAAGCTTTGGACCTTGGGTCTGGCTTTGTCCGTCAACCTTAGAGGGTTTTAGGGAAAGTTCAAGTCAGCGATCCCGTGGTCTCGGTAAGTCATTGCCCTCTAAGACGAGCTTCAAGACCGGCACCTCACCTCGCTTCTTCTTTGGGTTCTCATTCACCTTTTTTTCCCTTCCAGGCAGGCCTGCATGTCGGCCAACTGAAACTACATCTGCTCGGATGACGGCACCTCCACCGGAGTGGACTTCGTCTTGCGAGCGTTAGCTCGAGTCTTCGACTTCCTCAGGAGTGGTGGGCAATCTTCCCATCTCGGCCTACCGTTGGGCAGGTCACGATCTTCGTTCTCATTTTTGTTGCTTCCTGAACGAGAACCGTTGGCTTCAGCCATTTGCTAGAGTACAAAATCTTACGATGTCTGTTCCCACAGACGACGCTAAATGTTGATGTTATTTTCCGACCAAACTCGCACTCTAGTGACGAGCTGACGTGGACGACGTGTCGAGGTAGTCACAAGTGAACCTGCACAGGGAACAAACACACCGACGCCCGAGTCAATACGAGCTCGGAAGTTTTAGGTCGTTCTCAGAGAGAATTGTATACCTGGTTTATGGGCGGAGTGTCCCTTTTATGGGCAGGCTACGGGGACAGTGTCGTTAGTTTGTTATGACACATAGTTATAATTGTCGAGCCCCCCAGGTCGGTGGTCGAACTTGAGGTCGAAATCCTAAGGTCAGTTGAGTTCATTTCCTCATCTCAGCTCGGTAGTGAACGTCGGGTGCTAGCGGTTTGTCTATTACATCGGCATTGTCCCAAACTGGGTATATGTTTACACGTGTCAAGTCGATTTTTGACCACCAACAAGGTACTTACCAAAATGATAAGAAATTAAGCTTCCTTTTTTTTATTATTCAATAATTCATGAGGTACTTACCAAAATAATAAGAAATCAAATTTGAGAGAAAATTGATAAGACAAATGGTGGAGAAAGTGTGTGGAAGGAAATTTGGAGAGAGATAGAGAGAAAGTGTGTGGAGGGGTATTTTTTCATTTTTTTAGTATAATATATGGAGTGGGGATCGAAGTTACAACCTCTTGATTGATGCTCGCTTTGGCAGGGGTATTGATATATAAGGAGAGAGATTTGGTATGGAAAGGACATAATTAAAAAAGTTTATAATAAAATAGTAGAATTATTGACATAAAAATATTTTCTTTATTGTACGTTTTTTATTATCTCTAAAGCACATTTTTTTAGTACCACATGTGGAAGTGAACATTCAAACTCACGATTCTTTGGTCGAAGAAAGATGTCTAAACCGATTGAACTATACTTGGTTAGCCTATCAAGTACTTAAATTACAAGAGCGTTAATCATTTTCAAGTCAATTGTTTAATTATCCTCTCGCTCTCACGTAATTTAAAAAAAAATTAAACAAATCTTATATTTTCCATATTTTGTCTACAAATTTCAAAATTTTATTTTTGTATTAAACTCAAACAAAAACCTTTAACCTTTCATATAAGTGTTCCTTTTCCTATTAGTTTATACTTTTATTTTGTTTCCTTTCTAAGAAATTAATTGTTCTTAATTACTAATTTATTTCTTTGGCACTAACTAAGCTACAGGTTAAAAGTCATTTTCTTCTTTATCACCTTTCTACCTAACAATGTATAGAGCCACTATTCTATTAACCCAATCCAATAAACAAAATCAAGGGTTTTTTTTTTAATAATTATTTTTTAAAAACAAATGACTATTAACCCAATCCAATAAACAAAATCAAGGGTTTTTTTAATAATTATTTTTTAAAAACAAATGACAAAACTAATATAGGTTGACCAAAGCCGCCGGCGTGCGCTACAATTTTACAGTAAATCGCTGTCTTCACCCGTAACTCATGAATGACCGTGATAAAACGGAAGTCGCAGCCAACCTTAACGTGGCCTGCTGACAGAAGTCTCGTACAATTTCCAAAATAAAAAAACATGATCCGAAGGAAGCCACTTCCCCTTTGTTCTTTTTTTTTTTAATTTTATTTTAAAAAACAAGAATGTAAGAAAAAGACTAAATTTTATAATCTTAATTTTCTCCGCATTTGATAAATAGGTCATGCATTATCCACAATCTCACTTAGTTTCATTATTGTTTTTCTCCAAAGTGCTGTGTGTATTTAGCTTGTCCAGATGAGTTAAAGGTAAGATTCTTCTATTTGCATTCTTTGATTAACTTCTCATTGTGTTGCCCTAACGATATAAGTTTAGCACAATCAATCATAAAATTGCTTATATATATCTAGCTACAAATTATTGGGAAAAACTGTGTTATATGCACAACAAAATAACTAGCAGTTATATAGTTCACCTCAATCAAGAGTTTAACCACCGCTAGAAAAATGGTCTTCTATGACAGTTATGAACCATACAAAAGTTTGGAGGAAAAAAAATTGTCATAAATCATGGAGGTGCGTTTTGGCCAAAAAAAAAATGCAAATTTTTCGGATTTTGTTAATTTTAGACAGTTAAAAACTGTCACGAAAACTGAATTTTCAATGACAGTGAAAAATTGTCGCAAAATGGTGGAGGCGCGATTTTGGCGGGAAAAAACGCTGATTTTCACAAATTTCCATATTTTACGATATTTTATAATTGTCAAGAAAAAAAAATCAACTGTTTCATGACAGTTACTTGGAGCATCTTGAGAATCTATGACATATAAAAAGTGTCACAAATTATTTTGAGTGTGTTTCATTTCTGTCGGAAAAACGGAAGCTTTATGGATGATTTTAATTATTTCGAGATTCTCAAATCATATTGACTATAGATTTAAGATTAATAGTTTCCCCAAATACTCCATGCAATAAGTTAGAAAATAGTATTTGATATAGTGGTCTCCTTCTTACCCTATGTAATTATAAGCTTCCTCTCCAGTTCCGAGTTTGAGCCTAATGGATTTCAATTATTTTTCAAACCCAATTTTATTATATTATTACAGTAAAAAATTAATTTAATAATATTTTCCATTTAAAATAAATAATATATACATTTTTCCGTATCCACATTTCCTTGCATATAAATTTAATTCGTCTTGAAAATTGACATATGATGATAAACATAAAATAATATGTTTTTGGATGAGGTCTCTTTTAACTATTTCAATCACAAAATTTTAATTATATGAAAAAAAAAATACTAAATATTTTAATTTTCATTATTGTTTTTTAGTATACACATTATTTTCCTTCCATATTTAAATGTATAGCCAATTATATTCTATTTTGAATGTGCTTAAAATGATGTATATATAAGGTTGTAACTTTTTTAATATGTTTTGCGAGAATGATATGTTTAGTTTTCAATATTATTTAATCTACATATTGAGTTGTCCTATATGAAAATTTTCATTTGAATATCATCTCTTCTCTTCTTTAATGTTAACAATACAACAATTGTGACATTCAAGGTTTAGTTGATAGTTTATAAATATTCACAATTTTAAAACAGCGGATCTAGAATGTCAGTTTTAAAATAACGAATCTTTAATGTCAGTGAAAAAAACAACATAAATTATGGAGATATGATGTCCGTTTCCAGAGCGACATCGAATGTCAAATAGATAAATAAATAAATAAAAATTGTAAATAAATAAACATCGAATGTCAATGTTGGTTAAAACCCAGCATCAAATATAGAAAAATAAATAGTTAACTACGAATCATTTTCCCCTTCTACAGTTATTCATCGAATCTCAATATCCAAACACCACAATAAAAGAAATATAAGAAATATGAGAAAGCACATTAATTGACACAAAAGATTTATACTGGTTCATCCAAACTATGGCTAGGTCCAGTGTTCTGCAATGGTGGGTTCTACTAGGATTGAGATATTACAATAAGCATACAATATCTCTCAATAATATTCACTCTTAAAGGCCTACACAAAAATCACCTAGATTCTAACTACTTACAATAATACGTATTTAGGTAGAGTTAAAAAGCTCACCACAGACACGAACACTGCCGACCATGCTCTACAACTAGGGATCTCGAACTATGCCCTGCTGTGCAAAACACTGCCTCCAGCCGCCCCTCTAGTTGTGTAAAAAAAAGTAAAACAAGAAACAATAAACGAAAAAACAAAATAAGAAGAATACAAAGGCAGCGTTACACAAATTAGCTGTGTGGCTCCACTTTTTCTTCATATATATGACAGCGTTGAGATGCTTGAGATGCTCTTTCCAGCATCTCAACATGCTGTCCCTCCGATGAGCAACCTTAATTTTCTTCTTTTTTTCTTACAGCGTTGAGATGCTTGAGATGCTCTTTCCAGCATCTCAACATGCTGTCCCTCCGATCAGCAACCTTAATTTTCTTCTTTTTTTCTTCCAGTGTTTTCGCTCTTCAATCCCAACACAAATGTCATTAAAAACGTAGAAAAAAAATATTAATTTTACCCTATCATTCAAATGTGACCAAATGTAAAAATGATTATATCCAACTAATTTTTCTTTAGAAAGTTTAAATGCTTCCATAAATTATTCAACAGCCAGTTATTAAATTTTTTTCATTCAAAAGTAAAAGAAAAGGAAAAAACGAACTGTGTTGTCTTCCTTTCATTGATTGAGCCGTAAATGAATTAATTAACGGGACAGTGACATAAGATCTTTCTTTAATTGCAAAACAACGAAAACAAAAGGAAAAAAAATTTTAAAACTTACAAAACCTGACCATTGGTAAACCATATCAAGACCATTTGTGATCTGCAAGCTTTCAGACCTCTCTCAGCGTTGTAGAACTATCTGAAACAGCTGCAAAACCTCCATGGCCACTCCGAGCGAAACCTCCCGTCAATGCCGAGGCCGAGACCTGACTACTTCTCGGAAGGTGTTGATCACTGGCGTCAGCAAAGGGTTAGGGCGAGCTTTAGCCTTGGAGTTGGCTGGCCGTGGCCACGCCATAATTGGCTGCTCACGCGATCAGACCAAACTTGATTCCCTTCGTGCTGAGCTTTCCAAATCGTCTTCCAACGAGCATTTCCTCTTTAACGCCGATGTGGTCAGTCAGTGATTTTCTGCCCCGTCACAAATTCAAAGAAAAGTGATTGAAAATAATGTTGGGTTTTGCAGAGATCAAACAGCAAGGTCAAAGAATTCGCGCAAGCTGTTATGGAAAAGAAACTCATTCCCCATATTCTTGGTATTTTGGTCCCTTTTTCTTTGGTTTCTTACGGCAATATTGACTTGTTCCATCTCAAAATTAATTGACAATGAAAAAGTAGTAAATGTCTATTATAAACTATTGTTAGATCTTTTATCTTTTTCATTATAAATTAGATGCTCATTTGAGTTTTTTTTTAACTCTAATACCATATCAATATACATATGGTTCTATCTGAAAACTCATCCCATCAACAACTAGAGGAGTAACTATTAACCCCTTTAAAAGTTATTTTTAATTTCTTTTCAATTCCTAACCACTTATTTTGGAACAAATAATCGAAAAGCTAAAGATAGGTATGTGTGGACTGTATGACAGTGAATAATGCAGGTTTGGCCCATAGAAGTGGTAAGATGTGGGAGGTTGATGTAGAACATTTTGATAATGTGATTGATACCAATGTTAAAGGGATTGCAAATATTTTGCTCCATTTCATTCCACTTATGATTCCTTGCAACCAAGAAGGAATCATCGTCAACATATCTTCGGATGCTGGAAGAAGTGCATATGAAGACGTACGTGCATGTATTTTAGTATCAAATTTCATTTTAATTAAAAGCTTTGTTTGATTGCAATTTTATCTTCTGTTTCTTTTATAAGTGGTTTTAGAATTTGATTTATATCTATTTTTTCAAACATTTTATATTTTGTTACACAAAACTTCACCTTTTCTTTTTAGGCTTAAACTCAGTAATAAAACTAAGCATAAAAGTCTCAGTTTCAGTAAATTATAAACTTTAGATTTATAAAAACATGGATTTATTTTTTTTTTTTGTTAGGGATAGGTATTTTTAGGGTGCTTTTGGGAGTTCCATTTCCGTGGATGCAAATTAAAAAATTTATTTTTAGAAAATATAATATCACTTAAAATTGATTTTTAAGATATTAATTGGGTGCTAATTTTAGAAAATCAATTATTCTTAAATCTCTGTTTTCAAAATTATTCGTATCATTACTCCCAAACACAACCTTAATCGGTGGACAAGGATATTTTTTATATATAAGTCTTCAATCTTATGGTGATCATATTCGATGTTGTCTTAATAGGTCTTAAGCATTTTAATTAAGTACCGTGGGTGTAATTACATGATTTTTGTTGCTTGGATTGCCATATATTAAGGCTGTGTTTAGGAGTGTTGGTGGAATGATTGGTTTTGAAAGCTGAGATTTAAATATAATTGATTTTTTCAAAATCACTAAGAAATATCTTAAAAATCACTTTAAAGTGATTTTAAACTTTGCTAAAATTAATTTTTTAATTGGAAGTGATTTTGGTCACTTCCAAACACACCCAAAATCGTAAAGATTCATGAACTATTGTTAAATTACAATAAAAAAAAGCAAAAAAATCGCCGTTTGGAAAAGGGTTATTTAAATGGAGAAAAATACCAAACAAATTTCTAAGCAAATAAATTCTAATTAGCTCTTTGTTAAGCTAGTGAACCATATAACTATGTTATGTGTCTATATTTCAAGATATGACAAATATTCTTCATATGAAAAAGTTTGCAGTGTGGATTCAATTAAAAAATTAGTGTTTTTTTTTTCTTATCTATTTTGCAGTTCGCAGTCTATTGTACATCAAATTGGGCAGTTGAAGGATTAAGCAAATCAATTGCAAAGGAATTACTAGAGGGAATGGCAATTGTGACTTTAGATCCTGGCTTCATATATACAGACATGCTTGCTTTGTGCCTCTGATTTAGCATCACAGTTTCAATCTCCTCAGAAATGGTATGGAATATCATTACTAATTTTCTTATTTATCATTGGAAAAAATAAATGACATGATTTAGTAAAAAGAGAATCAACAAACTTTTCTGTGTAGAGACAATCAAAATCAAGGCAAAAAATTAGAGAATACAAAATTCAGGCCAATAGATGATGAACAAAAAGTTTGAAGAAACAAATATATTATTACCCATTGTGCTGCTAAGTTTAAAAACATAGCATTTATCCCGTGGGATAATGAAGTTTTTTTTAGTATGTAAAGTCGAGGGGTGGAAATTTGAACCTAGAAAATTTAATAGAATTTGGGATCTACAAATGATAGGGAAAATATATATATATTTTTAAATTGAAGTACTGTCTTTTCTAGGATGCATTTCTCTAATTACATGAATTATGGTTGAGTAATGAAATTGGTCACTAGTTAGAATGTGAACATAAGTTTCGCTTTAGTGGTATGAGATATTTTGTATAAGGTCATGGAAGCTTAAGCTTAAAGTGGACAATATCATCTTCGAAGTATGAGAAGATTTATTACGAAACTGATAAATCATTAAATCAAATAAAGATTACATAAATTTAGGCTAATTCATTTCTTTTCTACAATCCAAAAGATTGATTAATAAAGTAAATTTGTCTGCAACCGTCACAAAAATTAACTCTTCAAACTCATGAAATAAATGGTCTCTTATCCTCGTCATGAATGACTTATCAAAACATATGGGAGTACTTAAGAAAAATATATAATTTCATTAAGTTTTTGGCTGTTTCATGCATCCACGTTAATAGATTTACACATTCTAATAGGGCTACAAGAGCAGCGACAATGATTCTTGATCTTACCGCAACAGATAATGGTGCGTCTCTCACCATTGAGGATTCAAAGGAATTTGTCGGTGCATAATTTTTGTTTTTATTTATTTAAGACTATTAAATTGCATTTTCTTGGCCATTAAATGGGATGATTAATTTAACACGTCTTTTCTTTATTTAAGAAGTCTACTAAATTGTATTTTCTTGGCCATTAAATTGGGATGATTAATTTGACATGTGATCTCTTGAACTTAATGTTTGAGTAAATGATTAGAGCAATAAGGATGGTTAAACGAGATGAATAAACCACCACTCAACCTAAAAAAGTAAGCTGGTGGATTGGATATATTTAATTGTATTTAACACTTCCCTTCACTTGTGAATTTATTTATTGCATAAAGAACAATTCCCACTCTGATACTGATTAATGATGAATAGACCACCACTTGACCTAAAAACTTAAGTTAATGGGTTAGATAAATTTAATTCATATACTGGAGATCTAACAAGGATGATAAAAGCATAAAGATGTAGATTATTGATTTATTATGTAAAATATTAATTAGAAAATGTAACATGTATTGATAATTTACCCACCCAATTGAAACACGCATGTTTTTTAAAGTCTAAAACCAATCATAGATGGAACTATCATGAACTTAATTCGTGACAATTTATAAGTGTCATGGATTAAGGCATCAAGGAAAAGGAGAAAATTACAGTAATGCAATTACGACGGTAATTATAATTTGTCACAAATGGATACCTCACCACAGTAAAAAAAATATATCACAAATAACTTATTTGATGACACTTATGTCATTGAAAGAAGTAAAGATTTTGTTCTCCTATCAAGAAACATCTGATGACGACAATATATAATTGTCACGATATATATTGGGTAATTGTAGTGGGTAGCAAATAATTTATGTATTTCAAAAAAATGTCACTAGCTTTTCAAAATTTCAAATATAGCAAAATATTTGAATTCTTATTTTCGGATTTTTTATTATTTCGATTTTATCCTTATGATATCTGATATACATCAAATGTATATATGTATCTGATATATATCCAATAATGTATATCTGTATCTGGTATACATCAAATCTATATCTGATATACATATGATGTACCTCTGATATACTTCCTGTCGTGACGTCATCGCGACGCGGAGCGCCAACGTCATCTCCTGAAGGGTCTATTTGAGATAAGGGTTTGAAGTTGCCACCAATCATCTACGAAGTGTGATTGATCACTATTTAAAAAAAAAAACTTGGTCTGCGAAAAACATATTTTTAGTTTGAGAGTCGACTGAGCTTAGGGAAGGTGTTAGCACCCTACGACACCCACGTTATATTATTTCGAGACATGCAAGGACTTGAACTTTGACCACAAATATTAATATCCATGTTTCTTGCCAATGTGCCAACTTTAAGATACAACTTATGTTTCTTTTTTTAAATACAAATATTTTATTTTTTAATTTTGTTAAATAAAACGAAAAATTTTTATTTAAAAAGAAAACAACAACTTTTTTTAAATAATTATTTAGTCAAAACAATGATAAAAAAATTAAATAAAATAATTTTATTTTGGGCAAGCAAAAACTCGAATTTGAGTCATAAAAAAATTTACCCCCAAGCATCTTACCATTATGCAACACCCAAAGATGCAAACTTTAATTTCTTTTAAAAAAACAAAACTTTTAATTTATTTTTTTTAAAAAAAACTTTAAGCGAAATCTTTTATTGACTTTTAAAATTGACTTATTTAAAGAAAACAAAAAATTTGCATTTTTAAAAAACATTTTTTAAAATATGTAACAAATATGTTCTTTAAAAAACTTCTTTTTTTACAAATCCAAATTTTGTCTTTATAAAACCTTCAAAACTACAAATATTTGTTTTTACAAATCCGTTCCTGGGTGAAGAAAAATGAGAGTGAGAAAGAGGAGGAGAAGGAGATGGATGAAGGAGATTTTGTTAAACAGGAAAAAAGGTAGGAGAGGGATGAAGATAATTGGTTTTAGAGAGAAAGAAAGGAAAATGAATTCTTTACTAAAGGTAAGGAGACTGTATTGGCCTCAAATTTCATCTTCCTTACCATGCTGTGTGTCCTGTGTGCAACATCCCTCCTAAATAGACAAAATTGATAACGGTAACATGGAAGAGTTAAAC
>NW_019104727.1:30164-41098 GCF_001995035.1 Momordica charantia
AACAAACCCTTCAGGTTGTTCCATATATATTTCTTCATCTAAATCTCCATTTAAAAATGCAGTTTTTACATCCATTTGGTGTATTTCCAAATTTTGTAAAGCTGCTATAGCAATTAACATCCTTATAGTTGTAATCCTCGTCACTGGAGAATAGGTATCAAAGAAATCTAGCCATTCTTTCTGACAATAGCCTTTAACTACTAAACGGGCTTTATATTTATCAATAGTGCCATCAGCCTTTAGCTTTCTTTTGAAAATCCATTTACTTCCAATTGGTTTACTCCCAGGAAGTAAATCAACCAATACCCAGGTATTGTTTTGCAAAATGGACTCTATCTCACTATTGATAGCTTCTCTCCAATAAGGTCCATCTAAAGATGACACGGCTTCTTGAAAATTTTGAGGCTCCCCATCGATCATATATGTTATGAAATCAGGTCCAAAGGAAGTAGCTTTCTTAGCTCTTTTGCTTCTTCTAGGCTCGATCTCAGTTTCCTGATCGTTTTGACCTTTCGAAGAGCTAGCCTCATGATTTCTTTTGGTACCATTACCTTTTGGTCTTTCTTCTTTAAAATGAAATATATCCTCAAAAAATTCAGCTTCAATAGATTCCATGACAGTATTATGATTAATATCAGGTATTTCTAATTTAATCACCAAGAATCTATAAGCAACACTATGCATAGCATAGCCTATAAAGACACAATCAACTGTCTTAGGTCCAAGTTTTGTCCTTTTTGGTAAAAGAACCTGTACCTTTGCCAAACACCCCCACACTTTCAGTATTTTATATGAGGGTAACTTCTTTTTCCACACTTCATAAGGTGACTTATTAGTCTTCTTATGTGGAATTTTATTTAAGATAAAATTTGCTGTAAGCAAAGCCTCCCCCCACAAATTATGGGGTAAACCTGAACTATTTAACATGCAATTAACCATGTCCTTCAAAGTTCGGTTCTTTCTTTCAGCTACACCATTTTGTTGTGGTGTATAAGGTGCTGTAGTTTGATGAATTATACCATTAACTTCACAAAAATCAGAAAGTGATGATGATTCATATTCACCACCTCTATCTGATCTAAGCACTTTTATTTTCCTCTCAAGTTGATTTTCAACTTCTGCCTTATATGTTTTGAAAACATCTAAGGTCTCATCTTTACTATGTAATAAATATACATAGCAATAGTTACTACAATCATCAATGAATGTGACAAAGTATCTCTTACCACCTCTTGTGGGAATACTTTTCAAATCACATACATCACTGTGGATTAAATCAAGTAACTCATTACTTCTTTTCACAGATGAAAATGACTTTCTAGAAAACTTTGATTCAACACAAACTTCACATTTGTGTCTATTATCAATGTTAAAATTAGGCAATAGTCCTACACTTACCATTCTTTGTAAAGAATGATAATTGACATGCCCTAGCCTAGAATGTCATACATCACACAACTCAACTATATAAGCAGAAGAGTTGTTATTATTATTGTTGTTTTTGGGCACTTGTGCCAGTACATTCAATTTGAACATGCCATCATTTAGATAGCCCTTTCCCACATACATACCCCCCTTAGTCAGAATAAACTTATCTGACTCAAATACAAGCTTGAACCCATTTTTGTTGAGTAGGGTTCCTGACACAAGATTCTTTCTAATCTCTGGCACATGCCACACATCAGTGAGGGTAAGTATCTTTCCAGAAGTCCATTTCAGTAGGACTTTTCCTCTGCCTTCCACTGAGGTCGTTGAAGCGTTTCCCATGTATAGTTTATCACTGCCATCTAGCTTCTCATAAGTGGTGAACAATGATTTATCCCCACAGACGTGCCTAGTAGCACCAGTATCAATCCACCAGCCTTTGGTGTTAGAGGCCATATTTACCTCAGAGATGACAGCAATTAAATTGTCATCTTCCACAGTGTTGGCCTGGTTGTTGGAGCTTTGTCCATTCTTGTGTCTACAATTTGCAGCTATATGGCCATTCTTGCACGAATGCGCTTGTTAGCGTCATTCCTTGGCCCAAGATTCACATTCTTTGTCTTGGCTTGATTCTTCTTGGGATGACGCCTTGAAGCTTCAGCAATATTAGCTTCAATTTTACGTGGCTCTTTGTCTCCCTTTCTGTTGTCCTCTTCAATACGGAGTTTCACAGTAAGATTCTCCATGGACGACTCCTTTCGCTTGTGTTTGAGATAACATTTGAATTCTCTCCAAGTAGGAGGCAACTTCTCAATCACAGCAGCAACTTGGAATGGTTCATTAATAACCAATCCTTCACTTTGCAAATCACTGATGATAATTTGCAATTCTTCCAACTGGTTGACTACCAACTTGGTATCAACCATTTTATAATCTAAGAATTTTCCAACAAGGAATTTCTTAGTACCAGCATCTTCCAGCTTATACTTCTTGTCTAATGCCTCCCACAATTGCCTTGAAGTATCAAAGGCATTGCAGTAGACATTATACAAGGTATCATCCGGGCAACTCAGGATGTAGTTGCGACATAGAAAATCTGAATGCAACCATGCTTGCTTGGCAGCCTCAGTTTCAGGAGTGATTGCTTCTATGGGAGTAGTTGGGCAAAACTCATTTAGGATGTGAGCAAAATTTAGGGTGGTGAGGTAGAAGATCATCTTCTGTTGCCATCTTTTGAAGTTTTCTCCCTTGAACTTCTCTGGTTTTTCTACATGTGATTTGACAATGGTCGATCCCATCATCGTAGGAGCATTGGCAGAAGTGTTTGCAGCCATCAAATAATTGTCTTCAGATTGTTGGATAAATATACGCTGTATATATGAACTGTGTAGTACTGACAAACAAATTACAACGTAATTGGCTACAAACGATATAAATTTGAACAACTTGATGAACACCAAAACTTGATAAAAAAATAGTCGAGGCACGCTTCAATAGTGCTAACCTAGTGCTGACCTGAAGATAATTATTCGCTTTGCACAAGTTGCTAGCAGACTACAGCGATCGTCTCAGTAGGATACAACGACTAACTCCAGTAGAACTGCAACCTCGAACTACTCGGATCTGGCAGAACTCTTAGATACTTGCTCTCAACATAAACAAGAAGAACAACTCAAAAGAAGAGAAAATTCTTGTGGGAGGAGGAGAATACCCAATTGTGATATGCTTGGATATCTCAAAATGAAGAAATCCACAACTATATATAGTTGTACAAACAAATAACATCTCACTCAAAATTAAACACATATGTAACATTTTTACATATGTTACATAGGTAACTTTAACACATGTATTTGTAACTTTTACAAAATAAAGAAACAATTTTCCATTTAAATACATAACTTCAAGTTTAATAAATAAAGAAATAAAACCACTAAAGAAATAAACATATTCACAATGTATAGGTGAATAAGTCTTTTTAAATTTCACAACTCCCAATTTCAATAAGTACAAATTTCAATTTATATTTGTAAATTTCACAGCATATTTACAACTTTTACAAACATTTTTAATTCAAACTAAAAAATATAAAAATAAGTACAAATTAATTTTCAAAATATAATAAAGTAGATCTTTCCTAAAATAGAATTATGAATATGGATTATATTTTAGCAAGTCAACAATTTGAATTTGAATCTAAAAACAATAAAAAATAAATACATTGCAGCTTGAATTTGAACCTAAAAAGAAGCTTAAACAACCAGTGGAGTGTGTATACGTGTTTTTTTTAATTATTATTCTAATAATTAACGGACTTTTCAGTTGTCTTTGAAATTTTCTTTCAGCATTTTTTGTTATTAATGGAATAAGACAAAAAAATATTTACGTTTAGAGATATATTGGTAATATATGGTTTTTTTAGTTCTAACATATAGTATGTATGAATATATTTGTAATATATATTGAATATATCCTTTACAATATATATATATATATATTCAATATAACTACATTCGTAATTGTAAGTGTTGGTGTCGATTTTTAAACAAGTACCTGAAAAATCTAGCTCTACCAAATGCATTTTCAATATTTAAGGTAGAAGTTAGAGCTCAAGTTAGGAGTAAATGAGCGTAGGAAGGTATGTTAAGAAGGTAGCAAATGGGCGGAGGAGGATGACAATGGGTTCTTATAAAGCAAAAGAATTTGTGAGGGGCAGTGGCAATAGCGGGAGAATGTCCGCCCAAATGGAAAATAAAAAAGTAAAATATATTTGTTGGGCCTACTTCCTATGCAACCTAATCAAAATGACTCCTTAAGAGAGTTAAAATATATATATATATATAATATTAAGATTTGTAAGCTTAATTTTCAAGAAAAAAACCTAAAAACAAAAATAATCATCCAACGGAGTCATAAACTTGGCAACTATTTTATTTTCTATTTTTCTGCTTTAAAAAATTGAGCCTAAAAACACTGTGTGTTTATTTGTTTTGTTATTTATTTTTAGAAATGTTCCAACATCTAAACTAAATTTTAAAAACTAAAGACAGTGTTTTTTAAAATTTTGTGCTTAAAATTCATATGTATTTGTGAAAGATATATAATAGAAATCAACATAATTATCAAAAACAGAAAATAGGAACAGAAATATGAAACGTGGCATTATCAAAAAGTAATTTGATAACAAAATCACTTTTTAAAAGAAAAAAAATTTTAATTTTTACCTTTTTTTTTTAAATTCAATTAAGATTTCAGATGTAATTTGAAAAGTGAGAGACTCGGCCAAGAAAATATTAACAAATAAACTTAATTTTCAAAAATAAAATCGAGGTAGAAATTTCCACATAAATTTATTTCTTTTAAAAGAAGGAAGGTTAATTTCCCACCAAGATTATGAAATAAAATGCCTTTTCAACATCACAGCCACAGGGCCGAAAAAAATAAAAATAAATAGAGGGTTAAAGAACACATTTGGTCCGTAAACTTTCATTAGATTAAACTAAAAGAGCCCGCCACATCTGGTGCAGGCTTTTTTCACTACTCTCCGTCCCCGCAAATCCCGACCTGCAATTTCGGAGTATTTGGGTTCATATCCTTGACATTCTCAAGCAAGAGGCCTGTTGGGCCATATGGAAGGATCGAAATTTGGAGCCACAGGCTCATTCGATTCAAGACTTTCAAATGAAATGTGAGTCGATAAGTGAATATCCTGACAATTATAAAATCCCCCCTTCGGGCTGCATCAAATTGAACGTCGATGGTGCTTGTGGCAGTCTGTTTATGCAAGAATTTGCTCAATGGTTCTTGAGCTCGAACCCGGTCCTCGCTCCGACTCAAAAGACAATGAGAAGACCTGCACAAGAGGGCAAAATCTCTGACGCTCAAGTTAGTAAATAGCTCGGACTTAATATTAAGTTCGAGGAGAAATTCGATACCTGATGGTGAAATGATGCCCTCTATTTATAGGTTTAGGTCCCGACAAGGGTCACGATAGGGGTTACCTTGGTTGGTTTTGAGGTCAGACATGTTGGGTTCGAGTAGATCGAACTCGGATATTTTCGAAGTTGTAATGCAATCAGGAGTAATGAACTTCCCTCCTCGGAAGGTTCCGAGGAGGTGCTTTGCTTAACAGTTCTTCCAAACAATCTCTTTTGACAACTGATCTCTGTCCTCCACGTGGCAATCAAATATTTTATCCCCGAACATCGGCCCCCTCTCTGTCGGGTTTGATCTCGACCTGGCAGAGAAGTTTGTTGTTGTTTTTATTTATCATCTTTGAGAAGAACAATCCACGTGGTGACTTCCAATTTCAATTTATTAATTGTGCCGTTGAAAGAGCATGGTAACACCAAGACTAATGAAATTTATACACTTGGAGATGCATGTCCCATTGAACTCAAAATGCATAAAAAATCTTTTGTTGGTGTTTGTGAGTTAGAAGTGAATGAGAATGACAATAACAATGAACTTGACTTGCATATGAGCATTAGTCCTAGTGATCAAATTTTGAGCTCATGTGACAAGGTTTGTGAAGTTAATTCCCTTGTACTTACAAAGCGTAATATATATGAACTTGTTCACATTAAGGAATGTTATCTAATGGGCAAACTCAAACCTTGTTTGCCTAGATTTTCCCTTGAGTTTTTGCAGAAAATTAAAGATTTAATTATGAGACATGACTCAAAAATCACTTCAAGATCTGTCCAAATCTACATGTACATGGATAGTCAAGAAAAAGACTGCCAATCTAATGTGTTGTGGAGGATTCAAAAGCCAAATCCCAAAAGGAGACCAAGGAAATCAAAACATAAAGTGAACATGCCACGAGGGTGGATTTGGAAATACTTTTGGAGAGAAAAGTTTTTCAAAGGAGATTTCAAAGGAATGTTGAACGCTAGACTAATATCCTCACAAGACTTCAAAGTTGCTTTACAAGGTGAGAATGTCATGATCTTTCCTATGAAGCTATTAATTTAATTCTTTTCATTGTAGGTGATAAGTAGGATTCGAGGACGAATCCTTTTCAAGAGGGAGGGGATGATATGCTTCAAGCAACGCATATCATGCCATGAGGGCCAACCGATGAAGAAGGGGATCTCCACTTCAACATGTGGATTATCAAGCTTCATGAGGAAGGAGAACAAGTGAAGAAAGAAACATCAGGGGAACATGAAAACACAAAACATGAGATCTCTAACTTTTAGGGGTTTTTTGGAGTTTGATCATTAAATTAGTGTTTTTGTGTAATTAAAATTGTAACCTTCTTTTGGATTTAATGTAAAATTTATGTAATAGCTCTTAGATCCAACTTTAGGATTACGTAACTTAGTTAAGTCCATTTGTAACTATTTTAGTCTAGGTTTAGTTAAAGTCTTTTTTTCCTTTTATTTCAGGGAATTTCAAGATGCCTATAAATAGGCTTCTTCTTGTACATTTGAGAGGGTGGATTATTGATGAATGAAAATAGCCATTGAGCTTTCTCTTTGCTCCCAAAACCGTGAGCATTGGTGCTTCTTGATCTAGTTGCACAAAACCTTTGAAACATGCAAGTTTAGGTTGGTCATCAAACTTGTGGAGTGTTTCACTTTGAATCTAGAACAAGTTCTCTTCATCCAAAGCCTTGACCTTCAAGGTAAGTCCCTTCTTCTTCCTCTTGGGTGATTCTTTGTGTGTGTACTAGGTGTTGTTGTGTGTGTTTAAGAGGTGTTTGTTCTTACAAGGGTTGCTTAAGCCACTTGTGGTAGGGTTGAGTACATCAGAACCGGTGTTCGGCGAGCACTCGAGTACTTGCAACGTTCGGAATTCTTTCGATCTGAGACGTCTGTTTCTTGACACATGTGCGATTGAGATTAAACTTCGGGTTGCTATAAATACCCCCAAGGTTCCGTTTTCTCTTTTTACGTTATATGAAATCTTGGAGTCCGACCTGATCAGATCAGAATTCATGCTTTAGGTCAGTCTCGCTCTTTTGATTTTGTTTCTCTTACTTTCTCCTTTTAATTTTTGAGTTATGTCGATGTCTCCTAGCTCCTCCCCCCTAGTAGTTCATCTAGTGACGTAGCTCAGAGTTCGGACTTTTCGCCTAAGAAAGCCGATTCCGTAGAGGAGTTCGCCAGTAGGTTAGATTCCAAACTCGAAGAGGGAGAGATAGAAAACTTGAGGTTCTCTGATGATGATGGGGATGACAGTGATACGTCCACCTAGGGCCAAGGTTTAGAATATCCTTCCCAAATGCCCGAGAACTACCTCGGCCCCTTTCGTAGAAGATACTGTATTCCGGATGACATCGCTCTTAGGCTTCCCATGGAAGAGGAGAAAGCTGACAATCCTCCAGATGGGTGTGTAGCCCTTTACTTGAAAATGTTCCAGTATGGGTTCCGCCTTCCCGTCCATCCTTTAGTGCAGGAGTTTTTATTCCAAACTGGATTAGCTCCTACGCAAATGGCCCCCAACGGATTGGGAGTTGTTTTTTATCTTGCTGTATTGTTATGGCTTAGATGTAGAGAAGTGGACGACGTGGACCTCCTTGGAGTTAACGAACTTTTGGTTTGCTTCGAAGTTAAGCGAATTTCTAGAAAGCCGGGGAGGTACTATCTGTGCGCTAGGAAGGGTTCAAGAGGCATTCTGAAAGGACCGACCTCTATAAAGAAGTGGGTTGGGTAGTGGTTCTTCGCCTCCAGAGCGTGGCTGGCCAAGAACGAGTCAAACCTGCCCTTCCACAACGTCTTCTGTAGTTTCGGGAACTTAGGTAAAGGGTTGAGTCTTTCATTGCTTTCGTTTTTTTCTTCATGGTCTAATCTATATCTTTGTCACGTTTAGTCGTTATTCGGCCGATTCCTCAACTCTCCGAGCTGACCTTTAATGCCTTGAAGTTCTTCAAAGGCAAATTCTGGAGTGGCAAACAGATCAGCACCCTTATAACAGACAAGATTCTCCTTGCTTCCAGGCTGCTCGATTACAACCCTCTTCTGCTCCTGCCTGAAGCTCAGAGGCTGAACTCCGAGCTAGGTTGGTAACGCTTGGACGTTATCTTGGGTGCTTTATGCTTTTTCATGACTCGCGCTCATCATCATTTTTTTTATCTATTTCTCATTGCAGCTATGGTGTGCGGCTTTTCTCAAGACGTGAAATGCAAGCGTTCGCGGGCTAAATAAGCTGCCAAGAGCATAGAGGCACCCAGCCCTATGGTAGCCGACCTTCCTGCCGAGGTCGAGGTGGTCGAGGCTAGCCACGCAGCTGCTTCACCTCTAGGGGTAGCTGCGGCTGGAACCTCACAAGATGAGGAGATCCTCGAGGTCTCAGTCCTTTCGGGGACTTAGTGGACGATCCTGAAGCCAAGATGGATGGCACCTCTGACCTTGAGATGAGGTTTAAGATCGAACCATCCAGTGCTGGTGTGAGGGAAAGAGCCATGGAAATTTTGGGCTCTTGCTTCAACCGCTGTTGGAGGAGAGCTTCTAAATTTGTCAGTGCTCTGGGATCAGCCATTCATTGTCTGTTGGACCACACTGCCGAGGTACGACCTTGCCTCCTCTTTCTTTTTAAGTTTTTGAGTCCTTACCCCACACGCTAACTCTTTATCCTTTTCTGCCCGCCCTTGTAGGCTCATGCTGCAGCTTGTCAGACGACACTCTTGGTGAAGGCCGAGCTGGAGGGGCGCGACCTTCTTACCATGAAGGAGCGAGAGACTTCTTCAGTTGCATTGGAGGCTGCTACAGCTCTGGAGGGGGAGCTTAAGGAAGCCCGAGCAAAGGCCCAACTGTTGAGGTCCACCTCTGAGGTTGATAAGGCCGAGCTTAGGAGCATCAAAGCTGAGGCCGTCCGTCACCTGGATAACCTTCGGGGTGCGCATGTCATGGCAAAGTGCCTCGAGAAGGAGAAGTTTGCGCTGAGGAAGGAAAATGACGAGCTCGAGCGCCTCCGAGAAGACTTGGAAGGCAAACTCTAGAGCTGTCACTCCGGGATGGCGGAATAGAAGGCCAAGCTTGAGCTTGCAGAGTCCAAGTTCAGCAATGGGGTTCTCTTGGAGGAAACCTTCTGTCAGCACCCTGACTTTGACGGGTTTGCCAAGGACTTCAGTGATGCGGGCTTCAAGTTTCTGATGAAGAGGGTCAAGGAGGCAGCTCCCGAGCTCGACCTCGAGCCTATCAAGCTTCGGTATGCTGAGAAGTGGGCTTCGGGTCCAAATGGAACCTCTGGCCCTCAGCACCATGTCGATCAATGCTTGAAGGAGCTTGATTCTGATGCGAGCTCGACGAGGAAGAGGACGAGGACCCTTCTTCCCAAGACGCTAACGAGGCTCTTCCTTCTGCTGCCGGTGTAAACTCCTCCCAAGAAGTTGGGGTGATAGACTCCCAGGAGGTTGACATACTTAGGTCCCAGGGAGAGCTCGGCTCGCACCTCAGAAGCAGTTGACTACTCCTCCTATCTTTTACAGCTCTTCTTGTGTTTGCTTTTACATTATCTTTCATTTTTGTACTTGGTCGCGAGGCCTATCACCTCGGCCAACACTTCACTTTGCTAATACCATACTCTATTTTGAATCGATTTTTGATTGTGCCATTCACTTTGTGCTTGCGAGTCTTTTGAGGTTCAGATAAATTCTTAATAACGAAAATTCAGAGTCTCAATGAATCATCTTAGTTCGTCTCTTACCTCGAACTCGTAAGTTTCTTTTAGAGGCTTTGAATCTTTCTTAGTCTTAATTCTCACCTCTAGCCCCCATTTAATTTCACATCGAAATTGGACCTTTAGGAGACATGAAATTAAATAACACAGAGTCCTTAATTGGGATTAGCCCTTGAAAATTTTTACAAGTCCAGCTCATTCTTTGGACCATTTTAACATTTTAAGGGTAATATCTCTTCAAATGTTCTCCATTCCATGGATGCGACAGTAATTTTCCTTCGAGATCGACAAGCATGTATCTTCCAGGTCGGACAATGCCTTTGACTTCGAATGACCCCTCCCAATTCGGCTCCAACACCTCGACGTGCTTCTACACCTTGCGAAGGACTAGATGTCTGATCTGGAAACTCAGAGGTCGGACTCTTGAGTTATAGTGCCTTGCCACTCGATTTTGGTACTCGGCCAAGCGTAGCCGGGCTGCTTCCCTTTTCTCATCGATGAGGTCAAGGTTCAAGAGTAGCTCCTCTTCATTCCTAACATGTTCGTAGTACTTGACCCTTTCGGTTGGTATCCCGATTTCGACGGGCACTACGACCTCGGAGCTAAAGGCCATAGCGAATGGGGTTTCGCCAGTTGACTTCCGAGGTGTAGTTCGGTAGGACCAGAGTACCTCAGGTAGCTCCTCCGCCCATCATTCTTTTTTTGCATCCAACCGTAGCTTAAGGCCCCGCTTGATGATTTTGTTGATCGCCTCTACTTGTCCGTTGGCCTTGGGATGGGTTGGGGACGAGAAGAGGTGACTAATTCCGAGTTTGCGGCAAAAGTCTTTGAACTTGGCGTTGTCAAATTGTTTGCCATTGTCTGTCACAATAGCGTTAGGT
>NW_019104727.1:88013-99004 GCF_001995035.1 Momordica charantia
AACAAGCATCTCGATCTTAGAACATAAGGTTCGATACTGCGATCAAATCTTATGGTTTTGACCAAAACGTTGATGAGCCTTGTGTATACAAGAAGTTCGTCAACAACACCGTGGCCTTCTTAGTGTTGTACGTGGATGATATCCTACTCATTGGGAATGATGTAGGATACCTCACTGACATAAAGAAGTGGCTAGCGACTGAGATCCAAATGAAAGATTTAGGAGAAGCTCAGTATGTTCTTGGCATCAAAATTCTAAGGGATCGCAAGAACAGAACGTTAGCCCTGTCTCAAGCAATTTATATCGACAAGATGCTTGTTCGATATTCGATGCAGAATTCCAAGAAAGGTTTGTTACCCTTCAAGCATGGAATTCATCTGTGTAAGGAACAATGTCCTAAGACACCTCAAGAAGCTGAGGATATGAGACGTATACCCTATGCTTCAGTAGTGGGCAGTCTGATGTACGCTATGCTGTGCACTAGGCCTGACATTTGCTATGCGGTAGGGTATCCTATAAAGTTACAGACGACTCGATCCAGGTCGTTCGTGTGGAGACATGCGAGTGGGGGTATCCTATACAACGAGTTTGTATAAGACCAGACCACAAAATAGGCAATCTTTAGGTGTAACACCGTTAACTAATAGATTGATATTTCTTAGGATGACCAGACAACTCATTCTCAATCCTGAGTGAGTTATGGACTCCTGCCCGTGAGGGCTCGTCCTTTGATCTGTATGGGTGCGAGTGGCCCGAGTCACCTACTCAATATTCCTACCATTTTGGGGACGAGACCGAGTGGGGAGCTGGGAACATAACTTCACAAGATGGAATTCACTCATCCGATGAGTGTTCCCTTAAATGCTGACTACGAGACTTGAACAAGGGGCCCCACCCTCTCATTGGCCGAGAGGGACTTCCGGTTATTGGTTGGACTATAACCGGGTTGTTCATTAGAGGAGCAGTGGTGTTTAAGGAGTAAGATGTAACTCAGGGGTAAAACGGTAATTTGACCCAACTTGAGTTACGAACACTCGTGAAGGATTGACTCGTCATTAATGGTCGTATATCCATGGACACGAAAACATTCTGCAGTGAGAAGAGTGCAACTRCGGGTCTTTAGTGGAATGACCCGTAGTTAACGAATCTAGATTAACTCGGTCAATGAGTTTGACCGATTAATYTTGCATCGTTGGAGCTTCGGATCTGTAGGTCCATTAGGTCCCCTTGCTAGCTCATAAYGGGWAAAACGAGGATCAAATTTTTTGGAAGAATTTGAATKGTTCAAATTACTTAAGGGATTATATGTATATTGATAGATTATAATATATAGTTAATTGTAAATTAAAACTATATATTATGAGAGATATTATTTGAATGAGATTCAAATAAAATTAATATGAATGAGATTCATATTAAAACTATATGTTAAAAATAATGTGCATAAGATGTACATTAAAACTATAGGTTATACGAGAGAAATGTTTTAGAATATGATTCTAATTTTATAATAAATAATTAAGTATTAATTATTTATGTATATATATATATATTTATTAATTATTAATTGGATTAATAATTATTTATATTAATTAATTTTATATATATATATTAATTATTATATATATATATATATTATATATATATTATAATTATTATTATATATTATATAAATATATATATATATTATTAATATTAATAATATTAAACTCCCCTGCAAAATTGCAGGGGAGTGGGAGGTTAGTGTGACGTGGGGAGTTACCCCACGTCACTGCTTCTGTTTTGTTTTTGCAATTCTGCAAAACACAAAACAGAAGAAGAAGAACAAAAAAAAACCCATTTTCTCTCAATCAAGAAGAACTCTCTCAAGCTCTCCCTCTCGTTCCAAAGGATTGCTCCCACCAGCACGATCCCGAGACCCAAGAGGATAGCGAGGAAGACACAGTGGTGGTGTTCGAGGGGAACTTACTGAAGAAACGTTCTTCAAAGGTTTGTATTTCCTCTGTATTTTCCCTCTGTAAAATTCAATTTTGTATCCTGAAAATCAGAAACGAAAGTCCGCTTCCGCTCCGAGATTCACATCCTTTCAAGCTCCTCGACCCGAGAAAGTCCGGAACCATGTCGGCGACAAAACAACTGAGCAAGTCGCACGTCGACCGACTGGTAGAGATAGAAGAACAACTTCTCTATCTAAGAGAAGTCCCAGATACCCTTCATCTGTTGGAGGCGCGAGTTGATGAGTTCTCCGATAAGTTTGGAGAAATAGACTCAGTGAATGCCCGAGTAGACGGGTTGCCGATATAAGATCTAGCTACAAGGGTTGAGGCCTTAGAAAACAAAGCTACGTGTCATGGTAGCTTCGAACGTGGAGACAGTTCCACGAACCCAACCACACAGATAAAAATATGTATTGGTGAGTTAAACAATTTGCAATCGACAATGATGCAATTGTTTAACAAAACGACGAAGGACTTCAAAGTAACCATAGACACCCTCCGAGCTGAAATGACTGAAATAAGCACTCGAGTGAACTTGACCATGCGAGCCGTGGGAAATCAAGCTCCCAACCAAGCAAACATGGGGTTCAACAAGCTGAAGGTTCTAGAGCCTAAACCCATTTAATGGCAATAAAGACGCGAAAGATCTCGAGAACTTCATGTTCGATGTAGAACAATACTTCAAGGCTACTGGGACAACGTCAGAAGAGATGAAAGTGACTTTGGCCAGTATGCATCTTACTGATGATGCAAAGCTGTGGTGGAGATCTAAAGTCAACGACATTCAGAATGGACGGTGCACGATCAACAACTGGGATGATCTTAAGAAGGAATTGAGGGGTCAGTTCTTCCCCGAAAATGTTGAGTTTGTGGCTAGATGGAAGCTACGTGAACTCTGGCACACTGGAACAATCCGGGACTATGTGAAACAATTATTTGCCGTGATGCTGGATATTCGCAACATGTTAGAGAAAGACAAGGTGTTCGTCTTTGTCGAAGGGTTGAAACCGTGGGCCAGAACAAAGCTGTATGAACAGAGAGTGCAAGACCTTGCCACCGCCATGGCCGCTGCCGAATGATTACTAGACTATAGGCGTGAGCCGTCCCAACCGAAAAAAACACTCCAAACCCCACTGGGGGAAACAAGACATTCAAACCCTTTACCACAAAGAGTGAGGGAGCTGACAAGAGACCCCAAGGCCCAAATTCTGGTCCTTCTTGAGGACCCTATCCACAAAGTCAAAACACTCAAAAGCCGATATCATGTTTCTTGTGCAAGGGCCCTCACCGGGTAGCTGAATGCCCGTACCGAGCCACCCTTACTGCCCTTCAAGCGTTCGTTCAGTTGTGTAATGAACCTGAAGTTGAAACGGAGTGCGGAAAGGAAGAAGATGAAGAAACACTCAGAATGGGGGCGTTATTCCTATCTGCCATTCAAAAGAGGGTCAATGGACCCAAAGGAACGCCTGAAAGGGGCCTATGTTCGTAGATGCTACGATCAACTCTAAACTTGCTAAGAGTACCATGGTGGATTCAGGTGCAACCCACAACTTCATATCGGAACAGGAAGCCCGCCGACTGGAATTGACCATTGAGAAGGATACAGGAAAGAGAAGGCCGTTAATTCCGAAGCTCTACCCATTGTGGGAGTTTCTAAAAGAGTGTTGTTGAAATTGGCGACGTGGACAGGCAGTGTCGATTTTGTAGTGGTTCGCATGGACGACTTTGACGTTGTACTGGGGATGGAGTTTCTCATCGAGCATAAAGTCATACAGATGCCTTTGGCCAAATGCATGATCGTCAGTAGTAGTAATCCCACTGTGGTTACCGCTAGCATCAAACATTCTGGTGGTACAAGGATGATATCCGCGTTACAGTTAAAGAAATGCCTCAACCGAGAAGAACCCACCTTCACGGCCATTTCAATGGTCGAACAGACTGTGGAGGCAAGAAATGTCCCACCCGAAATTCAAGGTGTCCTGAGAGAGTATGTTGACATAATGCCAGACAATTTATTGAAGACACTACCCCCTCGACGAGGGATTGACCACGAGATCGAGCTCATTCCAGGGGCTAAACCTCCAGCAAAGAATGCTTATCGGATGGCTCCACCTGAGCTAGCTGAACTTCGAAAGCAGCTGGACGAGTTGTTAAACGCTGGTTTCATCCGCCCAGCTAAAGCTCCCTTTGGAGCCCCAGTGCTGTTTCAGAAGAAGAATGATTGGACGTTGCGTCTGTGCATTGACTATAGAGCCCTCAACAAAGTCACTGTTCGCAACAAGTACCCCCTCCCAATCATAACCAACTTGTTTGACCAATTACATGGAGCTAAATACTTCACAAAATTGGATCTCAGGTCGGGCTACTACCAAGTGCGTATTGCAAAAGGTGACGAACCTAAGACTACTTGTGTAACAAGGTATAGGGCCTTCGAATTCCTCGTGATGCCCTTTGGATTAACGAATTCCCCTGACACATTCTGTACGATGAGGAATCAGGTCTTTCACGAATACCTCGATCAGTTTGTGGTAGTCTATCTGGACGACATAGTGATATACAGTCCGATGCTGAAGGAGCACTAGATCCACCTCAGATTAGTCTTCGACAAACTAAGGCAGAATCAGTTATACGTGAAGAAAGAAAAGTGTGCATTCGCACAAAACCGGATCACGTTCCTTGGCCATGTGATCGAAGAGGGGAAAATCGGTATGGACACAGATAAGGTAAAGGCGATCCAAGAATGGAGAGTCCCTACCTCTGTGACCGAGTTGCGCTCCTTTTTGGGACTGACTAACTATTACCGTCGATTTATCGAAGGATTCTCAAGGCGAGCCACCCCAATGATAGAGTTACTGAAGAAAGGAACGACCTGGATGTGGTCAAAGGAAAGTCAGAACGCCTTCAAAGATCTAAAGGCGGCCATGATGAAAGGCCCTGTACTTGGGCTAGCCGACGTGACAAGACCGTTCGAAGTAGAAATTGATGCCTCAGACTACGCTTTAGGTGGCGTTCTTCTCCAAGATGGCCACCCTATTGCTTACGAAAGTTGTAAGCTGAACAACACTGAACGACGTTATACCGTATCTGAGAAGGAAATGCTAGCAGTCGTTCATTGCCTCAGGTCTTTG
Source organism: Momordica charantia (assembly GCF_001995035.1). Next base: position 93,139 of record NW_019104727.1, read on the forward strand.
AGGCAGTACTTGTTAGGCTCACACTTTGTCGTAAAGACAAACAATAGCGCCATTTGCCAATTCTTCAACCAGCCGAAGCTGACATCCAAACAGCCGAGTTTGATTTCAAGTTCGAACACAAGGTAGGAAAGTCCAACCAAGCTACCAACGCTCTTAGTTAGAAAGGCGAACATGCGGCCCTGTGCATGTTAGCCCACATCCATGCCAGCAAGGTGGATGGGTCGATCCGCGACCTCATTCGGGAATATCTCCAAAGAGACCCCTCCGCCCGAACTGTGGTCGAGCTGGCTAAGACTGGGAACACCGCCAGTTCTGGGTCGAAGGGGACTTGTTATTTACAAGAGGAAACAGACTGTATGTGCCAAGAACGGGAGACTTGAGAAAGAAGCTCCTATACGAGTGTCATGATACTCTATGGGCTAGCCACCCTGGGTGGCAACGGACTATGCTTTGCTGAAAAAGGGATACTTTTGGCCTAATATGCGTGAGGATGTGATGCAATACACGAAGACTTGTCTTACCTGTCAGCAAGATAAGGTAGAGACGATGAAAATAGCAGGGCTGCTTGAACCCCTACCAACTCCTACGAGGCCGTGGGTGAGTGTCTCGCTCGACTTAATCTCCCACTTACCCAAGGTAGGGGAACACGAAGCCATTCTTGTCGTTATTGATCAATTTTCCAAGTATGCAACTTTCATTCCGACTCCCAAAACGTGTTTCGTTGAGCTGACGGCACAACTATTCTTTCAACATATAGTAAAGCTCTGGGGAGTTCCGACGATCATCATTAGTGACAGGGATGGCCGATTTATAGGGACTTTCTGGACTGAACTTTTTTCTATTCTGGGTTCAAGCCTAAACATTTCCTTGAGTTATCACTCATTGACCGATGGTCAAACAGAAAGATTCAAAAGCATGCTCAAGGAATATCTGCGTCACATCGTCGATGCCAGACAAAGAAATTGGGTCCAGCTGTTAGATGTGGCTCAATTCTGTTTTAACGGCCAGACGAGCTCTTCAACTGGGAAGAGCCCCTTCAAGATTGTGTGTGGAAGACAGCCGTCTATGCCGCATATCCTTGACCTGTTGGGTGTGTTGCCCTAAACTCGTAGTTTGTATTTTGTGTAAAAACAAATGTATATTCAATAAATTTGTTGTTGAATTCATAGCATTGCATTGTCCAAAATCCAATAAATTAAACATCTGAGGTTATTTTAGTGTAATCGGGACAGTATATGTACTGGGTATATATTTGATATACTGGGTATATAATTGATATACCCCTGATATAGGAGGTATATGTTTGATATACCCTTGATATACAAGTGCATAATGTCCCGTGAATAACCTAAAGGTTCTATAGTATATGGATAAGGCTGGATACCTTATCCTGACAACACTATGGATACGGCCCACTCTATAAAGGTTACAGACGACTCGATCCAGGTCGTTCGTGTGGAGACATATAAGTGGGGGTATCATATACAATGAGTTTGTATAAGACCGGACCACGAAAGAGTCAATCTTTAGATGTAACACCGTTAACTAATAGATTGTTGTTTCTTAGGATGACTAGACAACTCATTCTCAATCCTGAGTGAGTTATGGACTCCTGCCCGTGAGAGCTCGTCCTTTGATCTGTATGGGTGAGAGTGGCCCAAGTTGCCGAGTCAACATTCCTACCATTTTGGGGACGAGACTGAGTGAGGAGTTGGGAACATAACTTCACAAGATGAAATTCACTCCTCTCCGACTTTAGGGGAGTAGATGAGTGTTCCCTTAAATGCTGACTCCGGAACTTGAACAAGAGGCCCCACTCTCTCAATGGTCCGAGAGGGACTTCCGGTTATTGGTCGAACCATAACCGGCTTGTTCATTAGAGGAGTAGTGGTATTTAAGGAGTAAGATGTAACTCATGGGTAAAACGACAATTTGACCCAACTTGAGTTACGAGCACTCGTAAAGGATTGACTTGTCATTTATGGTCAAATATATCGTGGACACGAAAACATTCTGTAGTGACAAGAGTGCAATGTTGCGCCTCTGCTTAATAGATAGAGGGTAAGTGCAGGTGCACACTGTCACAAGTAATAATCTGGAAATATTCCAAGTTCGTCTCCACAGGGACTAGTTTTTCTTTTGAAACTGAATTTGAAAACTGTTAGAATGAGCAATCAGGTTTGTGAGAAAAATTGGTGAGATTGGTTGAAAACGAAAAACACACGGAAATTATAGAATTTAAAAGGCCAACCCCCTACTTCTGTTTAGTTTTAAAATGATGAATTACACCTACCAAATGTGCCCGTAATTATGCTCAATTTATGCAAACTGGTTCAACTCCTATTCCATACCGCTTTTGGTTTTTTTAGAAGTTTAGGCTAGTGTTTACATATGTCTATGTAACTCTAGAATACTAAATAATTTAAATGCCAACTTACGTTTAACGGGTAAGAGAGCCTATGTCTAGGATCTTGTTTTAGTTCTTATTTCTAAGTAACTTCCCGTTTTATCTTGATGAACTCTGTTGACTCTAACATTTTCAGAATTAAACTCAACTGTTGTGATTTAAACAAGTGGCCAACAAGTAAAATCAACTAGATTAATTAACTCAATCAAGATAAGCAATTTGATCGTAAACGCCGTGCTATCTGATAGATGTAATTAAAATGATGGGTACTAAACCATTCGTAGGAGGGTTGAAAAATTAATTTAGCTACTCATGGAATTAAAATAAATGCCATAGCAAAAGAAGATAACAAAAGAATTCATTTTCATTGAATCGGGAAAAAGAACATAAATTAGAATAACTAGAATTGCAATAAAATAAGCAAGGAAAAATTGTAAAAACAATAAAGGAAGAACAAAACTTAAAGCTGAAATTAAAACTTAAAAGCTAAAGTTGACAAGAATTTAGAAAGGGAAAGCAAAAGCATGGAAATGAGGTGTGAAGAAGTGATGCTTGGAGACTCCTTGTATAGACCATGGAAGTAACAAGGATTTGAGAAATTCAAGAGAAGTTGGCAACCACTTGTTGTAGAGATATTAGGAGTAAAATCAAATCTTGGACCAATTACTTGGTCAAAAGTGGTTATTCCCATTTTGACAATATGGGCATCGAATGTGGCTGAAGCATTGTGAAGCTGGAACTTTCAAAGTAACTTGGCTGGCTCATTCCTCTAGTAAGCTAGAAATTCTGGCCTTGCAATGTGCCTGACGCATTGTGATCATAAATCTTCATTTTTCCTTACAAAATAAGCATATTTACACAAATTAGCCTTCATTTACCTATAACTGAATTCCAAAGTCCCTAATCACAAATTATGCAAATTTTTCCTAAATTATATGCATGAACATACATTTTCATCCCAAATATAAGTTACTTAAGCATGCAAACCTACCCTTTTTTAGCCTTTAATCAAGGCTTATCATGCAACTGCGAGTCTTTAGTGGAGTGACCCGTAGTTAACGAATGTTGATTAACTCGGTAAATGAGTTTGACCGATTAATCTTGTATCGTTGGAGCTTCTAATCTGAAGGTCCATTAGGTCCCCTTGCTAGCTCATAACGGGTAAAACGAGAATCAAGTTTTCGGAAGAATTTGAACTGTTAAAATTACTCAAGGGAATATATGTATATTGAGACATTATAATATATAGTTAATTCTAAATTAAAACTATATATTATGAGAGAAATTATTTGAATGTGATTCAAATAAAATTAATATGAATATGATTCATATTAAAACTATATGTTAAAAATAATGGGCATAAGATGTACATTACAACTATAGGTTATGCGAGAGAAATGTTTTAGAATATGATTCTAATTTTATAATAAATAATTAAGTGTTAATTATTTATTTGATTTATATATATATTTATTAATTAATTATTAATTGGATTAATAATTAATTATATTTATTAATTAATATGATTAATTAATAAATTATATATCTATATATATGTATATTAATTATTATTATTAATTAATAATATTAATATATAAATTATTAATTAACTCCCCTGCAAAATTGTAGGGGAGTGGGCAGTTAAGTGACGTGGGGTAACTCCCCACGTCTCTGCTTTTGTTCTGCAAAAAACAGAAGTAGAAAACAAAAAGATAGAACTCTCATTCTCTCTTGATCAAAAATCTCTCTCAAACTCTCCCTCTCATTTAAAAAGAAACGCTCCCACAAACGTGTTCTCGAATCCCAAGAGGAAAGCAAGGAAGACACGGTGGTGGTGTTCGGGTGGAAACTGTTGAAGAAACGTTCTTCAAAGGTAAATTTTTCCCCTGTGTTTTTCTTCTTAACCGTTTTGATTTTGTTTCCCAAATATCACGAACAACGGTCTTCTTCCGCTCTGGGATTCACACCCCTTCATGACCACCCATATGCTGGGAAAAGTCGGCAAGCCCACAACTTGACAAAGGAATGGAAGCAGACGACAGAAATTGCTCGAGCATATTTGGAAAAAGCTTCCAAGCACATGAAGAACTGGGCCGACCGCAAGCGACGTCCTCTCGAGTTTCGAGCAGGTGACAAAGTTCTTATCAAGCTGAGGCCAGGATAGATTCATTTCAAAGGGCGCAAAGATCAGAGACTGGTGAGAAAGTACGAAGGACCAGTAGAAGACGTGAAGAAGGTGGGGAATGTCTCGTATAAGGTGGTGTTACCAGCTTGGATGAAGATCCACCCAGTGATCCATGTGAGCAATTTAAAACCTTATCACCCCGACCTTGAGGATGACGGACGTAATGCTGTTTTGCGGCCCACCATCGACTTAAAGTTGAAAGAAGACAAGAAAGCAGAAGAGATCCTTGCAGAGAGAATCAGAAAGATGGGGAGACCCGTTCGTAGAGTTCAGGAATGCCTCGTCAAATGGAAAGACTTACCTGATGCAGAGATCAGTTGGGAACGAGAAGAAGAGCTTGAAGCCTGGAAGACAAAGATCAAGGACTTCAAGCTGTAGCAGTTGACAGGGAAGTCAACCGTTTAAGTGGGGGAGAATGTTGTGGGCATGTTTGTCCAGGGTGTGTTACCACTACAAAAAATTCGCCTTTTTATGACGGGCATTGCCCGACATTAACAAGTAACCATGTCGGTCAGTGACCGACATCTATTCGAGTGTCCTTGTTTCTTTTTCATGACGGGCAATTTTAATGTCGGACATTGCCCGTCATGTAAATATTCTTTTCCATGACGGGCATGCCCGTCATGGAAGGATAACAATGACGGGCGGTGACCGACATCTTTACGAGTGTCCTTGTTTTGTTTAATTTTGCATGGCGGTTTTTATCCGTCATTATATGTGTGACATTGTTTGTACGTCATTGTTTGTACGTCATCATTTGAGCGTCATTGTTTGTACGTCATTGTATCTACGTCTCGTATGTGCGTCGTGGAATGACTATATTTCATGACAGACATTGACCGTCATTATTTCGTAAATAATTTAATTAAAAAAATAGTTGGTTGCCGAGACGTGGCTAACCAACTATATTTCCTTGAGACCTATGATAATATTTCAATATTGCAATTAAAATTAGCTAATTAATATGCAACTAAAACTCTTAACACGTTCATATGAAATGCAATATCTATTCTAAATCTTAACTAAAAAACTAGCCTTAGACTCAAATCACACAAATAATAAAAAGTACAAATTTCAACATGACCTTCCCACTTTAGAATATATAACTCAAAACTAACCAACCATATATGTCCTTCCAACCTAATCGCACAAAGTAATATCTCAATATTATTGCAACTAAAAAATTAATATGTAACTAAAACTAACTATTTCAACATCATGATCTATTTGAAAAACTTAACTAAAAAACTAACCTTTAGATTCAAAACACAAAC
>NW_019104727.1:103079-144973 GCF_001995035.1 Momordica charantia
TTTTTGTCCGACATCATTTCCTCCGTGTTTTTTTTTGTCCGACATTAAAACCAAGATTTGTTGTAGTGTACCCATGGCCGCATGTCCAAACCACCCTCACCACTCGCTTTACTTTCATGTCTTTAAAGCTTTCTAGTGTAGTTTGTTTGTATCTGGTTTTTGGGATTGTAGGTGGAATTTGGCCGAGCGGATTTGGAACTAGGTGTGTATTGGTAAGGTATGTAAGCACACCAAATTTCAAGCCAATCGGAGTTCACAAGGGCCCTCTAGGCCACCGAGTGACTCCTCGTCACTTTGCCTGTCTACACCTGCCACTTGGACTCACGGTTTTGAGTTGGTTCGAACATGTGGAAAATGTTCTCCTTGTCCTTCATTAATCAAAACGTATGTTTTGCTAATTTGTTCTCCAAGGGCGCAATTCTGCAAAAACATAAAACTGTTATTTTCTTCCTACTTTGAGTGCATTTTTCTCTTATTTTTCCTAAAGTACCATAGTTTGACTTTTATGCAGAAATGATCTGCATGTTCTACTTTAAGAATAAGTAGTTCTTTTTCGCAAATGATGATGGGAAAGGAGTAAAAAACGTGATCAAATAGGCCTACCGACACATGTTTCTACAGTAAAAGGTCAACCCTAACAGGTCATAGCTTCGAGCGAATATGTGTGAATCTCGAAATAGGGACGGCCAAAAGAAACCACTTTAGAGGATCTTCGCTACAGTTTTACATCCAACAAAATGTCCACCATATGGTAATTTGTGGCACCTCTAGAATCTCCTTCTGTTCATGCTCAACAACACACATGCGAAGAATGTTGTCAGATCCCAATTCAAACAAGAAAAGTTCATCTCATCTCTAAAACCTAACATCATGAAAGAACTTCTTAATCTGGTGTTTGCTTAAGTCATTGCGAATTATATTGCTAGCAGATAGTTTGCATAATCCGGATATCAAGGGACTTCAGAAATAGGTAACAAATGCTCATAAAAAAGATGTTTTTTAATTTCAGAGTTATCATGTTGCAAAGAAGATTCTAACCTAAACAAGTGATCTGCTACTTGGTTTTTTGTACCTTTTCTATCTCTTATCTCTAAATCAAACTATTGTTGCAATAATATCCATATAATCAACCTAGACTTAGTTTATTTTTTAGCAAACAAATAGTTTAATGCATAATGATTAGTAAAGACTATCACCTTAGTCCCAATAAAATATGAATGATTTTTTCAAATGCGAAAACAACAGCTATAAGCTATTTTTCAGTCACAGTGTCGTTTAATTGACACTATTCAAAGTCTTACTCGTAAAGTAAATAGGATGAAGAATTTTACCTTTCTCTTGACCTAACATCGTACCCACTGCAAGATCACTTGCATTACACATTAGTTCAAATGGCAAGTTCCAGTCAGGTTCAATTATAATGGGTGTTGAACTAAGTGCATCTTTTAATGTCTCAAAAGCTTTCAAAAGTTTTCATCAAAATCAAAGGGTCGATCAACTTCTAACAAGTGACATAAAGGTTTAGAAATTTATGCAAAGTTTTTAATAAAACGGCGGTAGAAACCCGCATGTCCTAAAAACCTTATAACACCTTCTATAGTAGTTCGGCGGGGGTAATTTGGCAATCAAATCTATCATAGCCCTATCGACCTCATTTCCTTTTCCTGAAATTTTGTGACCTGGACTATTTCTTCCGTACCATAAAATGACGCTTTTCCTAATTAAGCACAACGTTAGTTTTTTCACACCTTTTTAAAACATTTTCTAGATATTGTAAATAGACATCAAAAGACTCTCCAAACACAGAAAAATCATTCTTAAATATTTCTACTATTATCTCTACCATATTAGAAAAAATAGCAATCATGCATCTTTGGAAGGTGGCGAGAGAGTTACAAAGACCAAACGACATCCTCTGGAATGCAAATGTCCCATGAGGACATGTGAAGTGGTCTTTTCTTAGTCCTCTTGAGCTATTGTAATCTGGTTGTAACCATTATACCCGTAAAGGAAGGAATAACACTCCTTCTCTACAAGACGATCAAGAATTTGGTCAATAAATGGAAGTGGGAAATGGTCTTTTCTAGTTACCTTGTTTAGCCGATTGTAGTACATGCACACTCTCCAACCAGTCACCATTCTCATTGGGATCAACTTGTTGTCATCGTTGTTCATTACCATCATACCACCCTTCTTGGGAATGCATTGAACCGGGCTAACCTAACTGCTATTTGAAATAGAGTAGATCACCCCGGTGTCTAACCATTTTATTATCTTCTTTTTTTACCACATCTTTCATTTTGGGGTTGAGCCTTCTTTGTCTCTCGATACAATTGGTGGCTCCTTCTTCTAGGATGATCTTGTTCATGCAAAATGCGAGGCTAATTCCTCTTATATCTGCAATGGTCAATCTAATAACCCTTTTGTACTTAGATAATACTTGCAAAAGCAAAGATTCATGTTAATTAGCCAAATACGAATAAATGATAATTGGCGAAGTATCATTTAAACCGAAATATGCATGTTTTAAATGAGGGGGAAGGGGTTTCTTCTCCAATTCTAGAGGTTCAATGATGGAAGGCTACAAGGGTTTCAAATTAGCTGCAGTTGGCTGCAAAAGCTCAAAATTCTCCATCTTTGTCAAAATTGCGCCTGATGCAATTTTGTCTTCCTTTTCTACAACTTCCAAATCTACTTCCAAGTCTTCCACCATCATTTCCTGGAGTTCCTCCATGGTTGCCTCTATTGCAGAGCACTCCTCGACTTCATTCGGGAGACGCATTGCATCACGGACGTTGAATGTGACTTGCTCATCATTGACCTTCATGGTGATTTCTCCTTTCCTAACATTGAATACAATGTCTCCAGTTGCTAAAAATGACATCCCAAGAATTATCAACATCTCTAGATTTGCTTCACAATCCAAAATAATGAAATCGACGAGAAAAATAAACTTATCAACTTTCACAAGAACATATTATATTTAACCTTCTGATTTTTTATGGACCTATAAGCTCATTGCAAAGTTACAGTAGTGGGGCGAGCTTCTTCTATATTTAACTCTTTAAAGACTAAAAGAGGTATAAGATTAATTCTTATTCCAAAGTCACATAATGCTCTTCTTAAATTCTAACCACCTATCGAGCAAGGGATAGTGACACTACCTGGTTCCTTACATTTGACAAGCAATGGATTCCCTAAAGCATCACTACTACACTTTGTTAAGGCTAATTTCTTATGCCTATAAATAATATCTTTTAAAAACTTTGTGTAATTAGGCTTATGCTCTAAAGCATATATGAGAGGGATATTTATATATTTAAATATTTCAAAGAACATCTTAAAATTGCTATCGTGATTCTTTTTAACTAACCTTTGGGGGAAAGTGGAGGAATTTTAACATTACCTATATGTGGAATAGTGCAAACCACTACTTGCTTACCTTTGTCGGATTCCTTATCTTTTTCATCTGAACTTATAGGTTCGGCTTTCTCTTCTGGTTGTGAAGTAGGGACAAATGTAGGAACAAGCTACATCGATTCCTTCATCTAGAAGTGTGAGTCCATCATAAATCAGTCCGCTTCTCGTGATGGCTAGCTTATATTGCTCTTTACTATCTCGTCCTCGGTACGGATTTTATGTGTGTCCCAGCACTGTACCTTGGGGTCTAAACTTCAGTTCATTTTCTAACTATCTGTTGGGACTTTCTGTACCTTTAAAAATATTAGAGATACGTGCAAACGCACACGGTCACAAGTAATACTTGGGAGTAATTCAAAGTCGAATTCTCAGGGACTTGTTGCTTTCAAAACAGTTTTTAAGAAGTGAATGGTTCAAATATGCAGTTGTGGTTTATGAAGAAAATAGTGATGAAATGTTGTTGTTTGGTATTTTAAATATCAAGCAATCTAATAAAACTCAATCTTTTTGCTTCCTACCTTAGTTTTCATGCAAAACATGGGAAATACACACTGTTGGGAAAATGCGCCAAGTGAATTCTTTGGCTTTTCTTGGGAAACTGAGTTATACTCTTTCACTACCGCTCTTGGTCGCTGCAGAGGCTAGGGTAAGCTACAATCATATTTCTATGTGTGATTACAATCCTAGAGAATATTTATCAACTCATTTGCATTATGGGTCAGAGGGCCTATGTATAGGACCATGTTTTATTCGCTTATGTCTAAGTCACATCCCATATTGGTTTCCTATTATTTTACCTAACCCACCCTTCTCAGAGTTGGGCTTTAGTGTATAACTCAAAATCCCACTGGCCAAATGGAAAAAAGACATAAAGAGACGTTTTTAGAAACCAACCAAAAAAAGTGTCAGGCGCAATCTGGAAAAAATCTCAAGGGTGTTGAAAATCAAATCATTTTGACTAAGGCAATCCACAAAGAGGTTGATAAATAATGTAGTGCATAATTAACAGAAAGAAAACGCACGAAAACATAAATGAAGTATTTTTCATTGAATTAAAACAACTAAATAAGTCGTACAAAGAGTTCTAGCTTGGTCGTCTTCTCTTTCCAGCGTCATGCGAGTGTAAACTCGCTTAAGAACTAAAGAAGAACAAAATAAATGAAGAACAAGAGGTAGAACTTGAATTAAACGCAATACGGTAAGCAAAAATATGAAAATACAAGAAAATAACAACTAAAACTTAAATCTAAAGCATAAGAACGAGTTCTAGAACGAAGTAGGAATAATGAAGTTGAAAACGAGCTTGGAAGGGATGATTTGTTGCTGAGGGAGAGACTGCCTTTTTTAGGCCCTTAAATTGGTTGAACTTCCCATCATTTTAGGTGGAAATGAGTTGAGATTCACCTAGCAACCCCTTATTGACTTGAACTCACAGTTTAAACTTGATTCAAGCATGTTGGAAATGACCTCCTTGCCCTTCATTAAGTGAAACACACATTTTGGCAAAAATGGACTCCAAAATTGCGTCAGGCGAAATTTTCCTGCAAAACAGATTCTGTGATTTTATTCAAACTTTGACCATGTTTTCTCATATTTTTCCTAAAGTACCATATATTGCAATTTAGCCAGAAATGTTCTTATGCATGTTATACTTTAAGAATATGTAATCCTTTTGGCAAATAATGATGGGAAATGGTTCAAATTTGTGGTCAAACAGGCCTGCCGGCACACATTTCTGTAGTAAAAAGTCAAACCTAACAAACCCCCAAACTTAGCCATATTATTGTCCTCAAGCAAAAACAACAACAATAAATCTAAAACAATCAACATGTTAGAAAAAGATGAATGAGCAACAATCCCAAGATTATAAGTAAATGAATCATCTTCGTCTCAGRAAGGACTCCACAAGTTAAACATGCTAACTTTAATCTCAAGCCAACATACCATAAATCATCCTTTGTTTTGAGAATAAAAAATTATTCTAAATCCTCTTCTTTTCTAAAACACAAAACTTTCTACAAAACCAACGAATACGCACACTTCCATTTTTTTATTCAAAGAGTTCACATCAAGAAGACACATGCACCGATTACTAGCCTCTGAGGTTTTTCACTCACTAACTTCGGTTTCCAACCACAGCCACTCATAGAAACTCTTTACGTAGCAACCCAGCATAAAATGATGTCGACAATGGTTTTCACGAAGTCACCTTAATATGTAGGTTACTACCCTAGAAGAGGCTAATGCTACCCATTTAATGATAAATGAATGTCTACAGTGGGGATTGCGAAAAAGTAAGTGCATTTTTTTGCCGCTCGTGCTTGTTACCACTCTTATCTTTCTCTCACTTTTATTTTTTCTTCCTTTAACTTGCATATGACTCTTGTTTGTAGAAGACTCTTTTTCATGTAAAAAGCATTTTCTTTCTAAAACAAAAGACACACACTGTCCCCCCTCAACTTGAGGGAAACTGTGTCCTCACTGTGGAAATAAATTTTGAGAGATGTAAAATTTAGGTACAAAAAGGACAAGGACTTCCTAAGCAATGACAAAGTTTACGTTTCAAAGCAAAAAAAAGTATAAAATGATTTTATAATGAAAACAAAAAGTGGAAAATGACTTATGACTTGATCATAAAACTAGGAAATCTAACGTATTCATGCCCTTAAGTATCCTCATCGACATGATACAAAAACAAAGAATAAATGAAAACTTTTCAAAAAGATGAACATGTTGAGAGTTTAGAAAAGATGTCATCGAAAAAGCTAAGCACAAACGTGTAGCTTGAACAAAGAAGCATGCAAAGCTGGAACTTAAGTAATCCTTTACCCCAAGTCACACAGTTCGAGCTTAAGCCAGTCATGTTCTAGATGTTGTAGACGATGGGCCAGTTCGCAGGATTGACTAACAGAGATTCTTACTCCCATCTCAAATCTTTTATTGAAATAGCTAATGCATTCTTGGTGTCTCTAAAGATGTAGTGAGACTAAAAATGTTTCCATTTTCTCTCAGGGACGGTGCAAGGACTTGGCTAAACGCGCTAGAACCGAATTCTATCACCACGTGGGCATAACTGATGGAGAAATTTTTGGCAAAGTATCATACTTTGACCAGGAACGTAGACCTTCAAGAAGACATTGTGTCTTTTTGACAAAAAGAGAATGAAGCAGTTGAGGAAGCATAGGAGCACTTCAAAGAGTTACTCGGAAGATGTCTGAGCCATGGATTACCCGCATGTGTGCAGATCGAGCAATTTTATACGGGATTAGATCGTTCATCAAGAATGATGTTGACCACTGTAGCCAATGGCTCAATGTTAGAAAAGTTGGTTAATGAGATCGTTGATATTTTAGACAAGATGATAGACATTAATGACCAAGGAGAAATAGGAAGGCCTTTGTCGAAGAAGCAAGCATCAACCAGAATCTTTGAGTTAGACACAGTTGGCTCAATGTAAGCCCAAATGGTGGCTATGAACCAAATTTTGAAACAGCTGACAATGGAGAAGGAAACCAAAACCGCCAGTTTAGCAATGATTCTTGAACCATCACTTGTTTTATAAATTTCAGATATATCTTGTGTTTATTGTGGTGATAACCACTTGTATGAGAACTGTCTAGCTAATCCAGCGTCTATTTTCTATGTAGGTCAAGGTGCCCAGCGGAACTTCAATCTATATTAAAACACCTACAACCCTAGATGGAGGCACCATCCAAACTTCTCTTGGAGTAACCAAGGAGGAGCTAGTAGCTGTGCGCAAGAACTCGCTCAAAAATTCAAACAAAACTACATCTCTCCTGGTTTTCTTACGCAACCTGCGTTGCCGCCACAACAATACAATCAACAAAGAGCTCAAAATAACATGTAGCAAAGTGGTAACAATGCAAGTTTGGAGGCCATGATGAAAGAATACAAGATAAGAAATGATGTTGCGATGAGAATCTTGGAGATGCAAGTAGGGCAGATAACGAATGACCTAAATTTATTTCTCCCACCGATTTCATAATTTTGGATTGTGAAGCAGATCTTCAGGTGCCGATCATTCTTGGGAGGCCATTTTTAGCAACTGGAGACACAGTACTCAACATTCGGAAAGGAGAGATCACTATGAAGGTTAATGATGAGCAAGTCACCTTCAGCATCCTTGATGTGATGTGGCTCCCAGATGAAGTCGAGGAGTGCTCTGCAATAGGGGCAACTTTGGCGGAACTACAACAAATGATCATGGAAGACTTAAAAGCAAATTTTGAGGTTGCGGAAAAAGAGAAAAGCAAAAATTGCACCTGGCACAATTTTAACACAAATCAAGCATTTCGAGTTTCTGTAGCCAATAGTAGCTGATTTGAAGGCATTGCAACCTTCCATCATTGAACCTCCAGAATTGGAGAAAAAACCCCTATCCTCTCATTTAAAATATGCATATTTGGGTTTAAATGATACTTTACCAGTTATTATTTATTCATATTTGACTAATGAACATGAATCTTTGCTTTTGGAGGTGTTGTCTAAGTACAAGAGGGCTATTGGATGGACCATAGCGAACATATGAGGAATTAGTCCTACTTTTTGCATGCCCAAAATCATACTAGAAGAAGGAGCCACCAATTCTATCGAGAGCCAAAGGAGGCTCAACCCCAAAATGAAAGAGGTGGTAAATAAGGAGATAATAAAATGGTTAGACGTAGAGGTGATCTACCCCATTTCAAATAGCAGCTTGGTTAGCCCGGTCCAATGTGTTCCCAAGAATGGTGGTATGACAGTGATAACCAACGATGACAACGAGTTGATCCCGATGAGAATAGTGACTGGTTGGAGAGTGTGCATGGACTACCATCGGCTAAACAAGGTAACTCGAAAATACCATTTTTCACTTCCCTTTATTGACCAAATGCTTGATCGTCTTGCAGGGAAGGAGTGCTATTGCTTTCTAGACTGGTATTCTTGTTACAACCAAATTACAATAGCTTCGGAGGACCAAAAAAATACCACTTTCACGTGTCCCTATGGAACATTTGCATTCCGGAGGATGTCGTTCAGTCTTTGTAACGCTTCCACCACCTTCCAGAGATGCATGACTGCTATTTTCTCTGATATGGTTTGAAGTTTGTTTATGGATGATTTTTCTGTATTTGGTGAGTCGTTTAAAGTTTGTTTAGAGAATTTAGAGAATGTTTTAAAAAGGTGTGAAGAGACTAACCTTGTGCTTAATTGGGAGAAGTGTCATTTTATGGTATGTGAAGGTATAGTCCTAGGTCACAAAATTTCAGGAAAAGGAATTGAGGTCAATAGGGGTAACATTCTTGATTGCCAAATTACCCCCTCCTACTACTGTAAAATGTGTCAGAAGTTTCTTAGGACACGCGGGTTTCTATTGTCGTTTTATAAAAAACTTTGTTAAAATTTCTAAAGCTTTTTGGCTGTTGTTGGAAGTGGATCGACCCTTTGATTTTGATGAAAGTTGTCTGAAAGCTTTTGAGATACTTAAAGATGCACATAGTTTAGCACCCATCATAATTGAACCAGATTGGAACCTATCATTTCAACTAATGTGTGATGTAAGTGATTTTATAGTAAGGTGCGAGTTTGGGTAAGCGAAAAGGTAAAGTTCTTCATCCTATTTATTATGCAAGTAAGACCTTGAATAGTGGTCAGTTAAACTACACTGTGACTGAGAAAGAGCTTTTTGCTGTTGCTTTCGCATTTTATAAATTTTGTTCATATTTGATTTTGACTAAGGTAATAGTCTTTACGGATCACTCTATATTAAAATACTTATTTGCTAAAAAAGAAGCCAAGCCTAGGTTAATTAGATGGATATTATTGCTACAAGAGTTTGATTTAGAGATAAAAGATAGAAAAGGAACATAAAACCAAGTAGCATATCATTTATCTAGGCTAAAGTCTTCTCTGCACCATGATAGTTGTAAGATTAGAAAGCATTTTGTGGATAAGCATCTGTTAGCTATTTCTGAAGTCTCTTGGTATGTTGATTATGTGAACTATCTGGTTAGCAATATAATTCCTAATGACTTAAGTAAGCACCAGATTAAAAAATTCTTTCATGATGTTAGGTTTTATAGATGGGATGAACCATTTTTATTTAAACTGGGACCTGGTAATATTCTTTGTAGGTGTGTTGTTGAGCATCAATAGAAGAAGATTCTGGAGGCGTGCCACAAATCACCATATGGTGGACATTTCGCTGGACATAAAACTGCGGTGAAGATCCTCCAAAGTGGTTTCTTTTGGCCGTCCCTATTTCGAAATGCTCATATATTCGCTCAAAGTTGTGACCGRTGTCAAAGATCAGGTAACTTGACATGGAACATGAGATGCCCTTAAACCCAATATTAAAAGTTGAACTTTTCGATGTTTGGGGCATGAACTTCATGGGTCCGTTCTCACCTTCATTCGGCAAGAATTACATTCTCTTGGCTGTTGACTATGTTTCGAAATGGGTTGAGGCTTAACGATGCCAAGGTAGTTTCTCTCTTCTTGCAGAAATTTATTTTCACTAGATATGGTACACCTAGATGCTTGATTAATGATGAGGGCATGCACTTTTTAAATAGAGCAGTGAGTAATTTGTTAAAAAAATATAACATTCATCATAAAATTGCTACTGCCTATCGCCCTCAAACTGCTGGATTAGCAGAGATATCCAATAGAGCTATAAAATCAATTTTGAAGAAGTTTGTGAATGTGAATAGGAAGGACTGTTCTATTAAACTTGACGTTCTTTGTTGGCTTATAGAACTGTTTATAAAACTCTGTTAGGCATGTCCTATAGAACATATAGCATTTTGGGCTAAGCGGAAACTAAATTTTGACTATTCTGTTGCAGGTGAAGCAAAGTTGCTACAGTTACATGAGTTGGATGAGTTTCGTCAGTTTTCTTACTTATGAGAATGCTAAGATGTATAAAGAACAAACCAAAAAGTGGCACGATAAGAAAATAATGGATAGGAATTTGGAACCTAGAGACTCAGTTTTGTTGTTCAAATCTAGATTAAGGTTATTTCTAGGTAAACTTAAGTCTATATGGTCGGGCCTGTTTGTAGTTGAACGTGTTCATCCACATGGAGCTGTGGATTTAAGTGATTCGCAAGGCGATAGTTTTAAAGTAAATGGGCATCGAGTAAAGAAATTCTTTGGTGAGCATATTGACAGAGGCAAAACCTCTATACTATTGAAAGATCCATGAAAAACAGTGAGAATAGTCCTTCGGTTGGTGTTGGAGCTGTTTTGATGTAAAATATTTTTTGTCTTCCTTTTACGAAATTTTTACATTTTCTTTAAGGTTTTTTTGTGTAGATTCCACAGGATCAATATCCAACCCTCGTCAAATTGCGTCAAGCGCAATTTAAGGAAAACAAATCAAATTTCGAAATGCGGCTTAATATTTCTGTAGGCTTGATTTAGGTTATGCTTAAATGGGCTTTGGGCTATTTTTAAAACGTAATACTAAACCCTAATATATTTTTAAAATGTTTTAAAACATAAAACAAAAGGCTTAATTCCTCTTCTCTTAATTTGCGATTTTCTCCCCAAAATCCCTAACTTTTTTTCAAATTTTCTCTCAACAAATCTTAAAGAATCCCAAAGTCTCTCACTTACCTCTATTTTTTGGCACACTTAGGGTTTGAGGGAGGAATTTTTTATGTTGATCGTGAAGCAATAGCTCAAGAACCATGGAAGGCTTTTCCTCCTCTAAATCGAAAGACAGAGAGAATGGGAAGAATAAAGCGTTGCTACCATCACCAACTCCACTGGGTATGATTCGCCTGGAACGACCTCATATGCCCAAAATAAAGGTATTTTTCGATCCTAATGATCCTTGGGTGGTGATGTTGCAAAATATCCCTCCCAATCTTGTGTTTTCCATAAATCTTTGCCATAGATGTTGAATCTTTGCCAACAGTAGTAGAAATTCAACATCTATAGCAAAATATCCCTCCCCATCTTTCTACTACTGTTGCTATAGATGTTGAAGGTCAAGAACAAGTTAGTGGAGATTCTGAGCACGACACAGAGCCATTGGAGCACTCAGATTCAGCCACGGTCAAAATTCATTGCCAAATTGCGCCTAGCATAATTTTGGAGGATACTCCACCGACCATTCTACAAGGTAGTCTCCCACTTTTTCAGATCCTACCTTGACTAAAAAGCCCTTAGTTTTTTATGATTTAGAACAAGAAAGGACAACATCAAATATTACCAAGATTTAGGTGGCTTTGAATGAAGCAACAGAAGAAGATCCATTGGAGGACGATGGAAACAATGGGGAAGCACAATAAAGATTGAATGTTGATGGAGAGAACGAGGACGAGGAGGAGTCCCCTGTTCAAGATCAAGAAGGAGCATCTGGTTCTGTGGATGTCCCTAATGAGGCCACAAAGAAATCACCTTCATCTTCTTCAAAAGGTAAGACCCCTTCTTTATCAAGTTTGAATGTTTCTGACCCAAACTTTATTGATACTGCAGAGACCTTAGAGGAAGAGGTGTGCTTGACCAAGGTGGTGAAAACAATGCGAAAGAAGAAAATTCCGGTCGAAATTGCGCTTGGCTGCAATTTTCATGCCACGTACCCCAACCGCTGTAGCGAGATTTGCTGCCCATAAAGAGGTCGAGGCTAGTCCATCTAAAAAAGCCAAGAAGGCTAGGGAGCTAAGAGAAGCAGAAGAGCCACTTGAGAAGGACAACGAATAGGAGCCCGCTTCTACTGAGCAAACACCATCCAAGGCGAAAAGGGTGAGATCCTAATATGCCAATAGACAGCTTGTGGAGAATGGTTGGGAGACATTTTCTGCCTCAACTATGCGTGTACTGAGGCCTTGGTGAAGGAATTTTATGCTGGCATCAACCCAAACGGAGGAGACGTAGTGAGAGTACAGGGTAAAGTGGTAAAATGTTTGCCGTCCATTATTAACACTCACTATGCTTTGTCCGACGTGTTTAATGCCATAGGTAATGAAGTTGTGATGCATCCATCGGACGAACAAGTGGAGGAGACGCATCGACTTATTTGTAGACCACATAAGACATAGACCGTTTCAACAACGGGGAGGCTTTCCCTAAAGCCCCTTGACATCAATGAACAAGCAACGGTTTGGACGTATGTGGTGAAGAATAGGTTGATCCCTACTTTTCACTATTCCTCCATTAAGCGCAATAGGGCGATGATGGTGTACATCTTGATAAAGGGCATTGAGTTCAATTTTGGTGAACTCATAAGAAATAAGATATGGAGTTGCTCGAAAAAAATTGTATGTCTACTTGTTTTTTCTCGATTAATATCTGAATTATGCTTGCAGGTAGGAGTGGAGGCCGATGATGCAGATGTAGTAACACCTAAGAAGTCAGTCACGTCCCTAAGGAGAGTTCGAGGATATTCGATCGTTCGAGAAGAAGACTCTCCCATTACCACTGCAAATCCCAAGACCCGATAAGTGGTGACTAGGGAGCAATATGACGAGCTAAGGCATAAGTACGAGCTTCTTTTGGCTACTCAACATGCCATAAGTGAGTTTCTAAAGAAGTTATACGGTGATGAAGTACCTTCTTTCCCCGATGAGCTTATGACCGATTTACCATCTTCTTCCCGACCTACCGATGATGATTGCTTGGATGATGATGATGACTAGGTGAGTATCTCTCTCTTTTCACTTTGATATTGGATATTAGTTCATTTAGGTTGCTTTTGTGTTTTTAGTTTGCTTGTTAGGTTTTTTAGCATAGTTTTAGTTTTAGGTTAGTTGTTGGAATGTTTTTGCTGTTAGGAATGAGTATATGATTTGTGTTTCTGCATTAAGTTCAAACTTTGCATGCTTCCTTTTTCTAGCTACGAGTTTGTCCTTAGCTTATTCAATAGCATTTTTTATAAACTCTCAACATGTTCATCTTTTTAATGAAAAGCTTTTCTTTGTTCTTTGTTTTTGTATCATGTCAATGAGCATAACTAAGGGCATGAATAGGTTAGATTTCCTACTTTTATGATCAAGCCATAAGTCATTTTTCCACTTTTATTTTTGGTTATAAAACTGTGTTCTGCTTCTTTTTGTTTTGAAACCTCAACATTTTCATTGCTTTGGAAGTCCTTGTCCTTTTTGTGTCAAAATTTTGCATCTCTCAAAATTTCTTTCCCCAGTGAGGACACTGTTTCCCTTAAGTTTGGGGAGGACAGTTTGTGTCTTTTTGTTTTGGAAAGAAAATGCTTTTTACATTTCGAAAAAAAGTCTTATGCAAATAGAGTCATATGCAAGAAAATGTTTTCAAAAAAATAGTATGAAAAAAATAGTTAAAAAGAAGAAAAATCAAGTTCAAGAAAGAGTCTTGAGAGAAAATAAGAGTGGGGGAAAGAAAAGCAGAATAAAAGTGAGAGAAAGATAAGAGTGGTAAAATACATGAGAGGCAAGAAAATGCACTTACTTTTTCGCGAGACCCACTATAGACATTCATTTGTTTTAAATGGATGGCATTAGCATCTTAGAGGTTAGTAGCCTACTTTATGGTTTGTTGGCATGAGATTAAAGTTAGGATGCTTATTAACTTGTGGAGTCTTTCTTGAGACGTATATGATTCATTTACTTAGAATCCTTGGATTGTTGCTCATTCATCTTTCTAGCATGTTTATTGTTTTAGATTTTTTTTTTGTTGTTTTTGCTTGAGGACAATCAAATGACTAAGTTTGGGGGTGTGTTAGGGTTGACTGTTTACTACAGAAATATGTGTCGGTAGGCCTGTTTGACCACGATTTTGAACCCTTTCTCATCATTATTTACCAAAAAGAATTACCATATTCTTAAAGTAGAACATGCATAGAACATTTTTGGATAAATTGCAATATATAGTACTTAAGGAAAAATATGAGAAAAATGCAGTCAAAGTTTGAAGAAAATAACATAATCTATTTTTGCAGGAATTGCACCTGGTGCAATTTTGGAGTCCAACTTTGCCAAAACGTGCGTTTTGATTAATGAATGGCAAGGAAGACATTTCTTATGTGTTTGAATCAAGCTACAACCATGAGTCTAAGTCAAATAGAGTTGGTTAGGTGAATCGGAATTCATTTCCACCTAAAATAGTGAGAACTTCAACCAACTCAAGGGCCTATATAAGAAAGTCATTACTCTAGCAGCAAATCATCCATTACAAGCTCGTTTTCAGCTTCATTTCATTCCTTTTTTCTTGTAGAACTCCTTCATATGCTTTAGAATTAAGTTCTAGTTGTTATTTCCTTGTATTTTTGTACTTTTGCTTACCGTATTGCTTTTAATTCAAGTTCTACCTTTTGTTGTTCTTTGATTCTATTCTTCTTTAGTTCTTTAGCGAGTTTACACTCCCCTCACACTCGAAAGAGGAGAGGGTCAAGCTAGAACTTCTTGTACGGCTTATTTATTCGTTTTAATTCAATGAAAAATACTTTCTTTATGATTTCGTGCATCTTTTTTCCTTTAATCATACACTAAATTAATTATCAACCTCTTTGGGGAATGCCTTGGTCAAAATTATTTGATTTTCTACACGCTCGGGATTTTGCCCAGAATTGCGTCTGGCACTTTCTTGGGTTGGTTTTTAAAAACTTCTCTTTATGTCTTTTTTCCATTTGACCAGGGAGAACTTGATTTATACACTAAAGCTCAAACCTGAGAAGGGTGAGTTAGGTAAAATAATAGGAAACAAATATGGGATGTGACTTACATATAAGCACATAAAACATGGTCCTAGACATAGGCCCTCTGACCCATAATGCAAATAAGTTGATAAATATTCTCTAAGATTATAATCACACGTAGACATATGATTGTAGGTTACCCTAGCCTCTACAGTAACCAAAAGCAATTGTGAAATAGTAGAACTCAGTTTCCCAAGAAAAGCTAGAATAGCGTCTGGCGCAACCAACAAAGTGTGTTTTCCATGCTTTGCATTAAAACTAAGGTAGAAGCAAAGAGGTTGAGTTTTATTAAATTGCTTGATAGTTAAAACCCTAAACAATAGCATTTCATCACTATTTTCTACATTAACCACAATTACATATTTGGACCATTCACTTCTTTAAAACTGTTGAAAGCAACAAATCCCTGAGGATTCTACCTTGGTTTACTCCCAAGTATTACTTATGACCGTGTGCACTTGCACGAGTCTCTAATCTTTTTAAAGGTAGGGAAAGTCCCAACACCTACAATTATTAACTAAGATGGATTAAAGTTTATTGACATAAAGTTGATTAGATTTGACTAGCTTAGCTGAAAGTCGATAATAATATAAAGTCACGAAAATACTCTTAAAGGTAATGCAGGGCATTACACTGACCTTGAGAGTCATCTCTCCAGCTTCAAGTTGCCTCCTAGAACTAATTCCTTGAAACGGAGAACAAACGTGGTTACTGGCTCCTGAATCTAATATCCAAGCAAAATCATCATTCTCCAGTAAACATGTTTCCAAAACACGTAGGTCATATTTACCTTCATTGGTTTTCTTTTTTTTGGCCAGGTATTTTTGGCAGTTCGCTTCCAATGCCTGTCCACGTTGCAGTAGAAACATTTTACCTTGTCTGCAAACTTGGTCATGCTTTTCTTGGCAGTGGCAATAACAGAATTCGGCTTCGGCCCCTTACCACCAGCCTTCTTCTTCTTGAAAGTCTTACTTCCAGAATAAGAGGGTGCAGATTTGGTTTCATAGGTCGAACCTCGGTGGAACAATTTGAAGGTTGCAACATTTGCCTCCCCTTTCTGTCCCTTATTTTCCATAAGTGACTGGTAGGTCTGCAGCTCATTTAAGAGCGTGTTAATAATGTACTCCAACTTATTCATAACCGCATTCTTGCGAAATTGTAGGAAACTCTTCGAAAGAGATTCCAGAATGATGCTGACCTAATTCTGCTCATCTATGACGGCCCCGTTCATCTCCGCCACATTAAAGTGGACAATCAGGTTGAGAACGTGTTCTCGCACTGACAAGTCGTCCTTTTGGCGGGAGTTATATATGAATTTGAAGGCTTTATGTCAAGCTTGTGATTTAGAGCAACAGCTACCGTAGGCAGATAACTCCTCCTTCACTAAATTGAGACGTTCTCAACTAAATCTTACTCTAGAATAACTCTTATTCCTATAATCATTAGTCGCCGTTTATTTGGTCAGAAAATTGTTGACTAGCTTAACAATTCCCCGTAAGTGTGACCGATCATTTTCAAACCCTAAAGGTCCGCCCCAATAATCATGTCGTAGAGAAAGACAATATTAGACCAAAACCTAAGAGATCTTTATCCATTTATTGAGTTTGCTTTGGTTTCGATTCCACTGTAAGGATGATCGCTACAGGACGACACGCAGATTAAATTTGAAATCTCACTATGCAATCTAATGGTGGAGACTATACGATGTGTTGTTACACGTCCTTCTCCCATTTACTATGAATACTATTTCCATTCACGTCGACATTGAACCATGCAAATACCTTCTGTAGGGAGGCCGCGCCCAGGGCAATACGGGGCCTAGCATGGAACTCACGATGTGAACGTTAAGGAGAAACGTGAGGGAAAAGGAATATACATATACCTCATATTTCAAATATACTTGGTATATTGAATATATACCTTAACCTCTCACTTAGTATTCTAAGACTAGGGTATATTACTTAACTAAGTGATTTTTTAGTCAGCCCAATATAACTATTTACATTGGAAGTTGTACAATAATGTTTTAGTTTATCAAACATATTAATAAACTATTGATATTATTGCATGCATATAAAATATTGACTAATTCACACCAAGTCGGTTCCCAGGTAGAGGTGTTCCCTTACGATCAGCTTACGTATCTCAACCTAGACAGAACCTTACTTAGACAGGGTTCTCTCATAAGCAACATTTTATAGTAGTCTTTTATTACAACAGTTTTCGAAGGGATACGGTAAATAACTTAGAATACTTTTCGAAGGGATATGGTAAATCACTTACAATACTTTTCGATATGGTAAATCACTTACCTCTTTCAGAAATCCTACGAATCTAATTAACTTCTTCCTTGGTAGGTGTCAACTTAGAGGCCTAGAAACAACCAATATCCAAAATCAATCCTTAAATCCTATTCAAGGATTTAAAATTCAACCAATTACTAACCCAAATCTTATCTACCCAATTTTCCCATTCAAAACACTCTTTTATGCAAAATAATTAGGAAAGTACGGATTTGGGGCTACGAAACCTGATCTGAAAACTAGGTTAAAAAGTCTCTAAATTCAACAATAACAAACTTTAAAATTAGAAGAATCGATATAAATCAATACGAACTAAATTTACAAAAAGTTTCTCAATAAAACCCGCTGAAAAACCTTCTAAACAATTGAAAATTTGGGCATTTTAAATCTGAAAAAATTTTTGTTTTATAAAATAAAAATTCCAAAATTTTCCATAAAGCAATTAACAATTTACAAATTTTTATAGAAAAATTTGATCTGGAAACCACATAGAAAACCTTTAAAACTTGGTAAAAACATATAATTTTTCATGTAAAAGTCATAACAACAAACTATAATTTATAGGATACAAATAGGTAAACTTTTTATGCAAAAAGAGTCTCAAAATAGCTCAAAAACAGTCTCATAAACAAAAAGATTCAAACCAAAAATTCTGGAAAATTTTTTAAGGTAAAAAGTCCTTAAAATCTTTTATTATAAAAACAAGGATCTCAAAACTTTTCCCAATAAACTGAATTAAAGAACTACAGATCAAGAAGGATAAAACTAAAACAATGAGCAAGAAAAAAGCTTACTGATCTTTGACAGAAAATACCAAAATTATTCTTCTTTCCTTTTCTTTTTCTCTTGAAGAGAAAACTAGGTCTAACAGTTTAAGAAAATAAAACCTAGGGTTTAAGGGCTTTTATAACAAACCCTAATGAATCCTTATTTAAAAAGGATAATAAAAAGATAAAGATTTAATAAAACTCTTTCTTTTTATTTTTCTTAAATTCTAAGAACAAATTATCTTTTAGAAAATAATTGTTAAAACAAAAATTTATATATTTTGAGAAAATAAAGAAAACAACTAAATAAAAATAATAATTTAAATATATATATATATATATATTTTCAGTTGTTACATAAATTATTTTTCAAAGTTTTTCTCTATATTAAGTATCTTATTAATTTTTAAAAAATTATTTGAAAAACTTAATTGCTAGAGGTTTGACAACTTTAGATTTTCTTGAAAGTTATTGTATTGATAGTCCTCCATTATTTGATAGTAGAAAATATGTTGGAGACATAGAATGAAAACATTTTTGCTTACTATTGATTTTGATATTTTGTATGTTTGTTAAAATCATTTATCAAGATTCAAATTCAGTGATGAAATGATTTCTTTTAATACTCAAGCTATAAATATCATATGTTGTGCTTTAGATAAAAATATATGTGATAAAATTTCACATTTTACCTATGCATATGATATTTGGAATTTTCTTGATAATATGTATAGTGATGAAAATTTTTCTTATACTACTAATAATCTATTTGATGTGAAGGAGAATTATTATTCTCAAAATCAAGAAAGATTCCATGAAATAGAAAAAGAAAAATGCCATGGATCCTCCATGTGTTTAATGGCTCACACGAATGACGGAACTAATCTCGAAAGTGATGAAATGATTTCTTTTAATACTCAAGCTATAAATATCATATGTTGTGCTTTAGATAAAAATATATGTAATAAAATTTCACATTTTACCTATGCATATGACATTTTGAATTTTCTTGATAATATGTATAGTGTTAGAAATTTTTTTTTTTGTACTATTAATGATCTATTTGATTTGAAGGAGAATTATTAGTCTCAAAATCAAGAAAAATTCCATAAAGTAGAAAAAGAAAAATGTGATGGATCCTCCATGTGTTTAATGGCTCATTCAAGCGACGGAACTAATCTCGAAAGTGATGAAATGATTTCTTTTAATACTCAAGCTATAAATATCATATGCTGTACTTTAGATAAAAATATATGTGATAAAATTTCGCATTTTACCTATGCATATGATATTTGGAATTTTCTTGATAATATGTATAGTGTTGAAAATTTTTCTTGTACTATTAATGATCTATTTGATTTAAAGGAGAATTATTATTCTCAAAATCAAGAAAAAATCCATGAAGTAGAAAAAGAAAAATGTGATGGATCCTCCATGTGTTTAATGGCTCATTCGAATGACGGAACTAATCTCGAAAGTGATGAGGATGAGGTAAACCACAAATCCCCTAGTTATGATGAATTATTTGATGCATTTGAAAGCATGCAATGTGATTTAGAAAAAGTTAGTTCTAAATGTATTAAGCTATCAAATAAGTATAGTGCTTCATCTATTAAAAATAAATATTTTATAGACGAAAATTATTGCTTGAAAAATAGAGCTACTGAAGATGTTTTGCATGATAATTGTTGTTGTGAGAAAAGTGATTTGAATGATAGGATTAAATTTCTTGAAAAAGAAAATAGGGATCTCAAATCTTTATTATGTGAATTAAAAGTTGAATTAAATGATTCGGGAAATACGAATGAGAAAATTGAATCTTTTTCATTGGAATTAAAAGACAAATTTGCTAGTTTACAAAGTGAAATTGTTATTTTAGAAACTAGCAATAACTCTTTAGAAAAAGACAAATTTTATTTTAATGATAAAATTAAATTTCTTGAATGTGATAATTGTGAAAAGAATGATCTTTTGCATGTTGTCAAATAAAATAAATGCTTGCTAGTAAAAAGCTTGAAATTTCAAAAGATTCTATTAAGAAGTTGACAATAGATGCTCAAAGATTAGATAAAGTAATTGAAGTAGGCAAACTTTATGGTGATAATAGAGTTTTAGGCTACATTGATGAATGCTCTCTTCTTGCATGTTCGAAAACTATCTTTGTTAAAGCATCACTTATTGTGTCTAAGCTTAATATACCTAATGTTGTTTTTAAGAATGTCAAATCTAGTTTTGTGCCTATATGTCATCATTGTGGTGTTGAAGGTCACATTAGACCTAGGTACTTTAAATTAAAATATGCTCAAACTACTTCTTCTAAAAGAAATTTTTCTCGTGAAGCAAAATTTCACAATGTTCCAAAAGAAAATTTTCCAAAGAATAGTAAGGTGCATAAATTTGTTGAAAGAAATAAATTATTGCATACTACAAAATTTGTACTTAGACATGAAAAGGCTAGAGACATGCATGTAAAATCAAAATTTGTGCTTACATGTTATTTGTGTGGAGTTAAACGTCATATTAGGCCTAATTACTTGAAATTGAATAATCCTCCAAGAAATAATTTATCCATGAAAAGTATAGTACTAAAAGAACATGTTAAGAAGTCTAATATTGTGTCATATGGCAAAATCAATTATAAATTCAATACTTGTTTGCCAAAAATGAATACTAAAAATATTGGAACTAATTTGAGATGAGTTCCAAAATGTGTGCTTCCTAACAATGTAGGACCCAAGAAATTGGTACCAAGTTCTTTTGGTTGAATTTTATTTTTGTAGGTATGTTTCAAGAAGCAAATGGTTGCTTGGACTTCAAATTGAGAAATTAATTCAAATGGAGCAACCATTATGGCTTGCTTGAATACCGCGAAGGAAAAAGACTTTTTTGGTATCTTTAAATTATTTTTTGTTGAGAATATTATGATATTGATATATTTATGGAAATTATTTCTTTAATGGGTTAGAGAAGTTGAAATTGATTTCTTATATTTTATTGTTCATTAAATTAAATTTTAATGTCTTTGAGTATATTGATAATATTTTTGGCATCAATCTTTATTGTTTGATTATTATGTATTAGTGGATTAATTCTTTTGAAAAAACATTGTGGTAAATTATTTTGAGATTTATCCATAATTCTTATTGCTCATTGTTTAAATATTGTCATATGTCATTGAGAAATTATTGAATATCTATTTTGACATATTTTACCTGATATACGATTATTGGTTTTTAATATTTATCAAACTGGTTGATTTATGATTTATTAAAATATTGAAATTTTGATGTTAAGACTTAAGATTTATCCAAATTGCTTGATTCTTTGATAAATTTAAAGTCTTGAATTTTTGGTCAATTAAATGCTTGTTATTTTTATAAACATGGTCATTGATAATTGATATAGTTTATTTGAACAAGTTTGTCTTGTTGAATTTTATGTCTTTTAAGATTCTTCTTTGGATGAGATTGACAAAATTTTGATTGAATGCTTTTGGCCTTAAACTACGTGCTCTATATAAAAATTAATTTCAAAATTTTGCTCATTGTTGAAAATTACTTGTTTTGAAATTTTGTTTGAAAAGAGTTGTTGAGTTATTTTTTCATACGGGGGAGTACCTATGAAATTGATTCATATTTGAACATTTCATTAGTATATTGCTCAAAAGTGTTTAATTGATTCTTGTGATTTTCTTTGTCTATATTTGATTTAACTCTTTTGTAGTTACATAAGTCGGGTTAGACCTATGACCAAGAACAATTGGTATCAATGTTTGTCTGATTAACCTTTTTATGATGTTATTTGCCTATGTTTGTTTTAAATTTGTTTTGGTAACATAAATAATGATATTGTTATTTTATTGTTAATTGATACCTATATAGGTTGCTTTTCATCCATTGATCCTTATTTGCTTATTTTTGACAATTTGGTATCTTGATGATATTTTTGTCATATTGATGGTGTTTTAATTCTTGATGTTTATTATTATTATTATTTTAGATAAGTTGATAAATTCAATTGATAGTGTCTTTATATATGAAAATTGTTGAGCTTAATCATGAGAATTAAATTGCTCTTTTAGAATTATACTTGTCTTGTGCCATATTTTCTTGAATGAAAATTTTATAGAATATATTAAATATTTGTTTGAGATAGATGAATCGTGCCTGATTTTTTTTTAATATATCAATCTTGTGCAAATTAATGGGATAGTGTCTTGTATTATTTTATGTCAATATTTATTGATTTTTATTTTTAAGAGGAGAATGCATATCTTTAGAGGGAATTATAAAATTTTATTTGTGAATTTGATGAAATTGTTTCTCCATATTGTTTTTTATTGTTTATTGCTTTAGTGATCATGGTCCAATGCTTCTTGGACAACATATCAAATACGTTGGCCTTGTATACTCAAACCTTTGAGTTGGCCTTTGTCCACCTGTCATATACGCCAGGAACAGATTTTGTGGCGTCAGGTCTAGGGGATTCCGCACAGAGCTCTATTAAGACAAAGTAGAGTCATCTACTACGAGTATGGCATTAAGGTTCGTTTTCCATGTGGGATAGTTATCCCTAATCTGTTTATCAACGACGAGAAGTGAATTAAAAGACGTAGACATAATTGCTGAAAACAAACAAATTATTTACATAAGAACTTTGCACAAACTCTTTAAACCAATCAAATTTAGCAAATTAAGAATTAATCAACCCTAACAATTAAATAATTTGCAATGATAATTCAATGATTTAGAACAATCGCCACCAAACGGTAGTCAGTTATTCCTTCACTGAATTGAAACTATCTCAACCAAGCACTATACTAGGATAACTCTTACCCTTATAATGATTAGATACCCTTTCATTTGGTCAAGAAATCATTAACTAACTTAATAATTTCTTGTAAGTGTAGCCCTTTCATTTTAGACCCTACAATTTCGCCCCGACACGTCCACCGAAGGGTACGACAATACCATCGCAAAACTTTAGAACCCTAATCTCATGCAAACACCTTTCGAAAGGAAGATGCTCTCAGGCATCAAGAGGTCAAGCATGAAACCCTTGCTTTGCAAACTAATGAAGGAGACCGTAGGACCCCAAACATCCATACTGAAATGGCACTAAAAAAATAAATGATCACGAGACTTCGTCCCAGCCGCATACAAAACACACCAGGTAGGAATAGAAGAGACCCACCCGTGCAGCATATTGATAAGTCTTGAATTTTAGGAAAAAGTGTTTACAAATTGTGCATGTTTAGTGTCTTCTGAAATTAAATACATATGTTTCATGCATTGAATCCGGTTTAAATGAGACTATTTCTTAGGAAAGACTTGTACACTTGGTTTTGGATAAATAGATGGAATTATGAGGAAAAAGCAGCAATGCACCTACTGCAGATGACACAGAGGCTATCTTAAAGCTAGCAGCGATGTGTTTGGCACATCCCAACACTCCAGAAACTTCAGCAATGCGTCTGGCACATTCTCCACCTATAAATAAGGGCTTTTGTTGACCGGACAGTTGGAAGAAATCTCAACCCATCCCTTGATCCGTGCAACCAAATGCTGTTAAGCCCCATTGTAGCTCCTCCACTCAAATACCCAAGATTTTCTCCACCAACTTGCAAGGTTTAGCTTATAAATACCAAGTTCCATCAAGCTTCAAAAGGGAGCTCACTTGACATTTAAAATTCCAACTTGTTTCCTCTCTAGAATTTACGTTTTTATAATTTGTTTTGTCTTTAATTTTGCTCAAAATTTCTTGAATTATTTTTATTGCAATTCCTTTTTTGTTGTTATCATTTTCTTTAGATTTTGGTTCTCGATTTTAATTTAGCTATTGTAATTACTTCTTAAACTTAATATGATATTTTATTTCAATCCACTTCTTATTATTTCTATTCTTCATGTTTTTATGAGTAGCTAATTTGCTTTTCCAACCCTCTTACGAATGACTTAGTTCCCATCATTTTAATTACATCTATCAGATAGCACGGCGTTTACGCTCAAATTGCTTATCTTGATTGAATTAATTAATCTAGTTGATTTTACTTGCTGGCCACTTGTTTAAATCACAACAGTTGAGTTTAATTCTGAAAAGGTTAGAGTCAACGGAGTTCATCAAGATAAAATGAGAAGTTACTTAGACATAAGAACTTAAACAAGATCCTAGACCTAGGCTCTCTTACCCATTAAACGTAAGTTTGAGTTTTAATTACTTAGGATTCTTCTAGTATTTTACAGACATGTTTTAAATACTAGCCTAATCTTCTAAACAAACCAAAAGCGGTATGGAATAGGAGTTGAACCAGTTTGCAATTAGAGAGTAAATTTAGTGTGAGATTCTGATAGGCGTAATTCATTTCTCTTTGAACTAGTCAGTAGTATGAGGGTTGGTTCAAAATTCTATTATTTTCGTGTGTTTTTTCGTGTTCAACCAATCTCACCAATTTTTATCACAAACCTGATTACTCTTTCCAACAATTTGCAAAATTAATTTAAAAAAAAAAAACTAGTCCCTGTGGAGACGAACTTGGAATATTTCCATATTATTACTTGTGACCGTGTGCACTTGCACTCGTCCCTCTTGCTATTAAGTAGAGGCGCAACAAGTTTTTGGCGCCGTTGCCGGGGACTTTATTTTCATTTGAATTTATTTTTGTGAATTGTTTTTGTGTGCAATCACTCCACCGTTTCTGTTCTGAAAATATCCCCCTATCCAACCTCAAAAGTGAGTATCAGTGTATGAGCACAAATTAATATTTATTACCTCACGACCCAGAGATCGAGAAAACCTGCAAGAGGTTAAGATGTGAACAGAGACTGAAAAAACAGCAAGCAAAAATCCAAAAAGAGAAAGAACGTGAGCACTTCAACAAAATGGCAGAAAATGTAGTGCCGAACCAAATTCACGTGGCTGACTAAAGAGACCGTGCAATGCGAGATTATGCAGCCATAATATTAGGGGACTTGAACTCTAGCGTCATGAATCCACTTCCAGCAGATGCCCAATTTGAATTTAAGCCAATGATGCTTCAAATGTTAAACACTATTGGCCAGTTTGGGGGGCTTGAACATGAAGATCCACGCTCTCACCTTAAATCTTTTATTAAAGTTGCTAACACTTTTAGATTACCGGGAATATCTGATGATGCATTAAGACTCACATTATTCCCTTTTTCTCTTTCAGGCAAAGCAACAGCATGGCTGAACGCCTTCCCGTCAGACACCATTACCACATGGAGCGATATGGTGGATAAATTTCTTGTTAAGTACTTTCCACCGACAAGGAATGCAGATGTTCGGGAAGAGATTATCTCATTCAGACAAAAGGAAAATGAAGCGGTAAACGTTGCTTGGGAACGTTTCAAAGATCTAATAAGGAATTGTCCAAATATTGGAATCCCAGCATGCGTACAAATTGAACATTTCTTTAGAGGTTGTGATATACCGACTAAGATGATGCTTAATGGGGCCGCAAATGGGAAATTTACATCAAAATCTTTCAACGAGATAGTGGAGATTCTGGACCAGCTATCTGAACACAATGATCAATGGTGGTCGGAGAAATAAAGGACCCAATCAAAACGAGCAGATCCAGCAGGCGTGATAGCCTTAGATAATATGAGGTCTATGCAAAAACAAATTGACACCATCACTCAAATGTTGAAGAACATGGAAAAGAACAATGTGGCTGCCGCATCTGCCCCAGCAACAACCAATCCTTCTCTTGTTTACCAAATAGCTAAATCTACTTGTTATTATTGTGGAGATCTACATCCATCTGAAAATTGCCCTTCTAACACTTCTTCTATGTATTATGTAGGTCAAATGAATCAACAGAAATTCAATCCTTATTCGAACACATACAATCCGGGATGGAAGCAGCATCCTAATTTCTCATGGAGTGGACAAGGAAGTTCCAGTGGTACGGGACAGAATCAACAGTACAAGCAAGCTTATACTCCACCTGGATTTCCAAATTTACCGGCTTTTCCACCAACTCCACAGCAATACAACCAACAGAAAAATTATGTGCAGCCGGCACAACAAAACTTGAGTAACATGGAGATTTTAATGAAGGAATTCATAACCAAGAACGATGCCACAATGAAAGAATTAATGACTAGGACTGATGCTACCATGAAGGACATGAAGGATGTGAAGGATTACATGGGCAGAAATGACGTTACGGTAAGAAATTTAGAGATGCAATTGGGACAACTTGGGAATGAGGTAAGGACAAGACCCCAAGGTTCATTACCGAGTAGTACAGAAGAGCCAAGAAGAATAGGAAAAGAGCATTGCAACTCCATTGCAACAAGGAGTGGACTAACATATGAAGGACCTCGAATGCCAGATGAATCTTCCCCTAGCCCTTCGAGAGAGAAAGACACACAAGTCGTACCTGACAAAATAGTAGAACCAGAGGTAAGTGTACCGGTTGCCCCACAGGTAAGTAACTCTATACCTCATCCTCCTTTTCCCCAGCGTTTAATAAAGAAAACTCAAGATAGTAATTTTCGGAAATTTTTCGATATCTTGAAACAACTACATATTAATATCCCTCTAGTCGATGCTCTTGAACAAATGCCTAATTATGCTAAATTTCTGAAATATATTATCTCTAGGAGAAAGAAACTAAGAGAACACGAAACAGTGGCGTTAACTAAATGTAGTAGTGATGCCTTAGGGAATCCACTACCGGTTAAATATAAAGATCCTGGAGTTTCACTATCCCATGTTCAATAGGAGGGAAAAACTTAGGGAGAGCACTATGCGACCTCGGAGCGAGTATAAATTTAATGCCCTTATCCGTTTTTAGGAAACTTAACATAGGAGAAGCTCGCCCAACAACTGTAACCCTCCAATTTGCGGATAGGTCCATTAGAAAACCAGAGGGAAAAATAGAGGATGTCCTAGTAAAAGTTGACAAGTTCATTTTTCCTGCAAATTTCATTATTTTATATTGTGAAGCAGACTTGGAAGTGCCAATAATACTTGGGCGACCGTTTCCCGCAACGGGAGATACAATATTCAACGTAAGGAAAGGCGAGATTACAATGAAAGTCAATGACGAGCAAGTAACATTCAATGTTCTAGATGCCATGCGGCTACCAGATGAAGTAGAWSAATGCTYGGCCATCAATACAGCTAACCCTRTTTCTATAGAAGAATATTATGATYTGWTGATTGCAGGTWTGGAGCAAGAGTTAYAAGAAGCAGAGGAGGTAGGAAACATAGCTACCTCAACATGGCCAATAGAGAAACCTRAGACGRRAACATTGACCAATGAAGGAACCAGGACCATGCAGCCTTCGATCATTGAGCCTCCACAACTGGAGCAAAAACCTCTACCTGATCACTTAAAATATGCATATTTAGGAGAAAATGAAACTTTACCGGTTATTATATCTTCATCATTATCTAACGAGCATGAAAATTTGTTATTACAGGTGTTATCAAGTTACAAGAAAGCTATTGGATGGACCATAGCAGACATTAAGGGAATCGGCCCATCGTTCTGTATGCATAAAATACATTTAGAGGAAGGAGTAAGCAACTCAATTGAACATCAAAGGAGATTGAACCCCAAAATGAAGGAGGTTTTGAAGAAAGAAATTCTCAAATGGCTTGATGCAGGAGTAATCTACCCAATAGCATATAGTAGCTGGGTTAGCCCAGTTCAATATGTGCCAAAAAAGGGTGGCATGACAGTCATCTCAAATGAAACAAATGAATTAATCCCATCGCGTACTGTAACTGGATGGGGAGTTTGCATGGACTACCGCAAACTTAACAAGGTAATGAAAAAATATCATTTCCCCTTACCATTTATTGACCAAATGCTTGATCGTCTTGCAGGCAAAGAATTCTACTGCTTTCTCGATGGGTACTCCGGATATAACCAGATCACAATATCCCCAGAAGACTAGGAGAAAACAACATTCACATGCCCATACGGAACATTTGCATTTCGAAGAATGCCATTTGGTTTGTGTAATGCACCAGCTACTTTTCAGCGGTGTATGATGGCAATTTTTTCTGACATGATTGAAAATGTGATTGAAATTTTTATGGATGATTTTTCAGTTTTTGGGGATTCATTTGAAAATTGTTTAGAAAATCTTGAAAAAGTTTTAGACAGATGTGAGAAAACAAASCTTGTCTTAAATTGGGAAAAATGTTATTTTATGGTAAGAGAAGGTATTGTTTTGGGACATAAGATTTCCAACAAAGGTATGGAAGTAGATCGGGCAAAGATCGAGATAATTTCAAAACTGCCCCCACCTTCATCTGTTAAAGRTATTCGTAGTTTTCTTGGACATGYTGGCTTTTATCRACGTTTCATCAAAGATTTTGCAAAGATTTCAAAACCYTTATGTCGATTRTTAGAAATTGATAGGCCATTTAAATTTGATGAAGAATGCATGAACTCATTTAATACTCTTAGAAAAGCATTAAGTTCAGCACCTATCATAATAGARCCTGACYGRAGTTTGCCATTTGAGGTAATGTGTGATGCAAGYGATTATGSWGTAGGAGTCATGCTARGACAACGRAGAAATAAAATTTTACATCCAGTTTACTATRCCAGTAAAACCTTGACTGCAACTCAKCTTAATTACACCACCACTGAAAAAGAACTATTAGCTGTTGTTTTTGCTTTTKATAAGTTCAGATCATATTTAATAGGCTCGAAAGTTATTGTGTTTWCTGATCATTCTGCYCTRAAATATTTGTTTGCAAAAARAGATGCGAAGCCAAGGCTAATTAGATGGATTCTACTYCTTCAAGAATTTGACTTGGAGATTCGAGACAGGAAAGGAACAGAAAACCAGGTGGCAGACCACTTGTCTCGATTAGAGTCCACTAATCAGAACGAACCCTCAGAAATCAAAGAACATTTTGCCGATGAACAAGTCCTTCAAATTAATAATGTTCCATGGTATGCAGACTACGCAAACTTCGTGGTAAGTGGTATCTTGCCCTATGAGTTCAACTCGCAGCAGGTAAAAAAATTTTTGCATGATGCTAAACACTATAGGTGGGATGAGTCTTATTTATACAAATTGGGTCCTGATAATATTTTGCGCAGATGTATAGTTGAGGAGGAACAAACATAAATTTTGAATGCATGTCACACATCGTCATATGGTGGGCATTATGCTGGACGAAAAACGACGGCTAAGGTATTACAAAGTGGTTTTTTTTGGCCCACATTATTTCGAGATGCCCAACAATTCGCCCAGGTATGTGATAAGTGTCAGAGGGTAGGTAACATATCTCAAAAAAATGAAATGCCTCTTAATCCAATTTTAGAAGTAGAAATTTTTGATGTTTGGGGTATTCACTTTATGAGACCTTTCCCACCATCATTTGGTAAAATGTATATCCTGTTGGCAGTTGATTATCAATGGTATGGCCGAAGTATCTAATAGGGAAATAAGAACTATTTTAGAAAAAAACGGTCAATACAAATAGAAAATATTGGGCAATTAAACTAGATGATTCATTATGGGCATATAGAACTGCGTTCAAGACTCCTCTCGATATGTCTCCTTTTCGAATGGTATTTGGTAAGGCATGTCATCTCCCTTTAGAATTAGAATATAGAGTATTTTGGGCTACTAAAAGACTAAATTTTGATCTTATTGCTGCAGGTGAAGAAAGAAAATTGCAGCTAAACGAACTTGAAGAATTTAGGCAGTTTTCGTACGAAAATGCCAAAATGTATAAGGAAAAAACAAAACAGTGGCATGATCGGCGAATAAGGCGCAAGCACCTCCAAGTAGGTGAGAAGGTTCTATTATTTAACTCTCGACTCCGACTGTTTCCCGGTAAGTTAAAGTTCCGATGGTCCGGCCCATTCAAAATCACAAAGGTATATCCTCATGGGGCTATCGACTTAGAAGACAATTCGGGTAATTTTTTTAAATGTTAACGGTCAATGAGTTAAGCCTTATTTTGGAAATCAATATGATAGAAGTAAAACCTTTATTTTCTTTTTAAATACATGAATGATTTAATCGGTCCCTCATTTAATTTTTTGAACTTGATGGGAGGGGCACTCGATGTGAATTATTTTATATTTTTAGTGTTGAAGTTTCCTTTTATTTAAAAAAAAAAAAAATTTAAAAGGAAAATTTGGATTTTATTTATAAAATTTTTTTTTTCTTTTTAGTTTTGTAATTTCTAAAGACTTTGTTTAAATTACATTTATTTTAAAACAAAGTAAATAAATAAATAAATAATATATATATATATATATATTTATATATCAGTTTTGGAAAAATAAGAATGAAAAAGTTGTTTTGGTTTTATTTTTTTTTCATTTTTAGGCCCAATTGTGTAACCTACATATTTTTTTTAAAACCCAGGTTTTGATAAATAAATAAAAAAAAGGGACAAATAATTAAAAACAAAAGGCAAGAATCAAGTTTCTCTCATCTTCTTCTTCGAAGACCCCCCCCCCTTCTGTTTTTCTCATCATCTTTTTCGCAGACCTAGAAGCCACCATGGGAACTTCGCCGTCGCACTCCCGGAGCTCCATTTTGTTGCCATCGTCTTCTCCAGTCTGTCGTCGGCGTTTTCAATTGTCCGATGAAGATAGCCCGTGGCCGCCTGTCGAAATCCCTCGCCGCAAGCGTACCTCTACTGACCACCATGGCCGTCGACGACTCACTTCTAGTCCAGGGGTAAGTTTGATTACGCCCAAACCCGAACCCTTTGAAGAGGCTGTTCCAATTTCTGCAGCCCGACGTCGAGCCCTAAAAAAACCCCTCTGTACTATTTCTCCAAGTGTGGGGGCGCTTCGAAATCCATGGTGGCCTGAGTCCAAACAAAAAAAATTAAGGAGGGATTCAAACCGGAACATACTGATTTTAAGTTCCGATGAAGAGGATGAGAATGATTTGACTCATGATTCTCCTATGCTACTACCATAGTGGACCCGAACACTTGCTCGAACTAAATTAGCAGCGGGACACGCCAAGAAGGTTAAATTTACGCATTTACCTACTGATTTCATTGAAGGTATGTTTCAGGATGACAATGTTGTTGTTGGTAATGTGATTGGGACGAAGCAAGACAATGCGTTGRCCACAACAAAGGCCTCTGTTGGTCCAGAGGATGCGGCTGGCACATCAGATGGTCAATTTCGCACATCAAAGAAAGATTGTCCTACGGTGCCATTGAGTCCTAGTTCCTTGAATGATGTACTATTTAATTCTAATGAGTTTGTGAGTAGAGACGAATATGAAGTCGGGGGGAGTGTTTCAGTCGAATCTCCAAGCCAAGGCATAGACACTAACAGCGTTGATAAAGGATCCCTTAATGGTGATGATAGTGATGTGCAATTAGTGGAGGAATCGGAGGGAACAATGACATCTGTAAGGACAAGGTCGGCAAGGGCTATCAATTTAGAATTACCGTTCGGCCTAGGACACGCG
This sequence comes from Momordica charantia, assembly GCF_001995035.1. Next base: position 134,694 of record NW_019104727.1, read on the forward strand.
CTGCTTTAGCGCGATTGTCGGCGGTTCAATCATCACCCGAAACGGAGGACAATCCCATGATCAAACATTCCAGCTCACCATCTATATCCAGACCACCCAGCCACCGTCGAGTTATCAACCTTAGCAAAGCTGATTACGAGAGGAATCTGGCTAAGTTTAAGCACCGTAAAATATGGCAAGAATGCGGTTTTCAAACCAATGACCCTGCATTACCTCCATTCATTAAGAAGTTGATCAATCGACGCTCAAATTGCTTATCTTGATTGAGTTAATTAATCTCGTTGATTTTACTTGCTGGCCACTTGTTTAAATCACAACATTTGAGTTTAATTCCAAAAAGGTTAGAGTCAACGGAGTTCATCAAGATAAAATGGGAAGTTACTTAGACATAAGAACTAAAACAAGATCCTAGACATATGCTCTCTTACCCATTCAACGTAAGTTTGAGTTTTAATTACTTAGGATTCTTCTAGTATTTTACAGACATGTTTTAAATACTATCCTAATCTTCTAAACAAACCAAAAGCGGTATGGAATAGAAGTTGAACCAGTTTGCAATTAGAGAGTAAATTTAGTGTGAGATTCTGATAGGCGTAATTCATTTCTGTTCATACTAGTCAGTAGTATGAGGGTTGGTTCAAAATTCTATTATTTTCGTGTGTTTTTTCGTGTTCAACCAATCTCACCAATTTTTATCACAAACCTGATTGCTCATTCCAACAATTTGCAAAATTAATTTTAAAAGAAAACTAGTCCCTGTGGAGACGAACTTGGAATATTTCCATATTATTACTTGTGACAGTGTGCACTTGCACTCGTCCCTCTTGCTATTAAGCAGAGGCGCAACACATATCCCTCGTATAGAGCTGATCACGAATCGCCAACCAAGCAATAAAATAGTGTTTGGGAATATTACCCCCAAGCTATAACAACTGAAATCAAGGGACCTGCACGCTACTCACCTCACCACATACCAAGCATTAGACATCGAAAAGATACCCGAAGCTACGGTGTCCAAATAAATAAGTCCTCCCTCCCAATGGAGGGAGAAATAACAACAATCTCCTAGTAAATCTCACTAAGATCGAAGAAAACTGAGGCAAGCTCCAAACCCCACCACGAAAGAGAAAATCAGAGACTTTAGCCTAAGAAGAACTAGCAGCATCATAAATCACGCAATCACCATACCGGGTAGAAATAGGCCGACTAGGTAACTAGGCATCATGCCATAAAAAGCACCAACACCCATCCCCCACAAAAACCCTAACCAAAGATCGAAAATGATCCCAAACCTTTAGAATATCCTTCCAACACCAAGAGAACCTCGAATAAACTGGGATAGTCCACAAGTACCGCTCACGTAAAATATAAGCATCCACCCAAGCAACCGAAAGAGAACATGTCCTCGTAAGAAGAGCCAAAGACAAAGTTTCATAATAGCAGCACAATTCCAAGAAGGAAAATGACGAATGCCTAAACCCCGTTCACTCAATGGCAAACAAACCTCAGGCCATGCCACCTTTGGCCCCGGAAGAGCATCCACACGCCCCTTCCACAAAAAGGACCGCAAGATACTATCCACCTCGAGAATAACCCGGTCAGGCAGAATAAAAACATTCGTCCAATAAACATGGAAACTCTGCAAGATAGAGTGAATAAGCTACAATCTGTCCGCATAAGAGAGCACCCGAGCCGACCAACTTTGAACCGTAACGTAATGCACTCCAATAAAGGTTTATATTCAGGATAGGAGTGATGTCGTGAAAGAAGGGGCACGCACCCCAAAGTACCAAACAAGCAATGTTGCAATAGAGAAGCCAATCGTAGTTGCTAAAACCTCTATAACAGGAGAAGGGAGGATCGCACACAAAAAGAGTTATTCCCACAATTTGCCCTCAAACCTGGCAGGTCCTCAAAGGAAGCCAAAGTATCTTTGACAAAAGCCAAAGAATCAATATCACCTGCTGAAAAAATCATCAACACATCAGCAAAACAAAGATGGGTCAAACCAATCTGCTCACACCTCGGGTGAAACTGAAAGTTTGGAGGAGGTCTATTCATCAAATGTGATAACACCCCCACAGTCATACCAAACATATAAGTGTAAGATCGATATGGCAACACTAGAGGGGCGTGAATAGGGTTGCTTACAAACTTTTAGATTTTAAAAAAAATTTAAGAATAACAAAAAATCAAATGAAATTTAAATACATAAATTAAGGAGTAGAGAGAAAGATGACACCAAAAATTTTTATAGTGGTTCAGAAATCCCTACTCCACTCTCCAAGACTCCTTCTTAGGTATTTTACTACGTCGGCTCTCTTACAGGTGAGAACCAAACTAGTCGACCCTCTTTTTGTCCTAGGCTAAAGAGAAACCCTCGATCCTTTTTACTGGTTCAGGATCCAACCAATTGTGCTTTCTCACAACCCAAGGTGTACCCACACCTTGATACAAAACCCAAAAATGTGAAATTATCAATACAAAGAAAATACCTCACTAAGGTGAATTTACAAATTTCGCACTGAAGCAATAGCTAAAAAGCTAAACTCTAATGTATCTCTCAAAGAAATATGGACAACTTTTTGTGTGGAGAGAATGAAAATTTGAGAGCTCAATAACTTGAAGGGAGAAAGATGTTTGCTTTGATAATTGGTGCGTAGAATGGTGGAATTTGGTGGCTTTAAATAGAGTTTCGATTATGAATTTTGGCCATTGGATTTAGGGCAACAAAGGATGGATGATGGTGATTAAAAGTAGAGAAAAGGAAAAGAATAAAGAGAATTATGGAGATTTGGAGAAATCAGTGGAGATTGAGAAATTATGTGAAATTGAGAAAAGATTGTGGAATTAAGAGAATTGAGCGAATTTGATTTGTTGAAATTGAAAGCGCCACGTGTCGTCACATGATCTGTTCATGTCATCCATCAAATCACCAAATTTATTGATGCCACGTTACTGCCACATCATTGCCACAGTGGCATAATTTGACTATTAGATGCCATGTCACTTGCCACATGTGCTTTTTCTTCCCCAACTTGTTTTGGCTATAATTTATTCTTTCAAACTCTTATTTGAGTGATTCAAAATGCGTTGAATCTGTCTTTCCAAGCTATGTACTATGGACACTTTGAAAGACTAAAATCATCAGTAAATAAAGCTTGTTATCATCAAAACATTTGGTGTGATTGAAGCTCGTAAAGCTAACAATAAGGAGACAGCAGATCACCCTGTCTTAACCCACACCGCGCAGGAAAGCACCCCTCAAGGGCCCCATTCAACGAGACCGAAAACATAGGGGAAGTTATACATGCACAAATCCCGTTCACAAAATAACTTGGAGTACGAATAGCTAACAAGAGCCTTAAAATAAAGTCCTAATGGACAAAATCATAGGCCTTCTCGAGGTCAACCTTCAACACACAACAAGGAACCCCTTTATTAAGGTGATAACCCCCAACCAATTCCTGACAAAGCAAAATTTTATCAACAATACTCCACCCTGGCACAAAAGCTGACTGATTAGGACTAATGAAAGAGGGTAACCACACCTTCAACATGTTAGCCAGAATTTTAGTAATGCATTTATACAACACATTACTGAAGGGATGTGAATCCCGGAGCGGAAGCGAATTTTCGTTGCTGATTTTCGAGATACAAAATCGAATTTTACAGAAGAAAATACAGGGGAAATTCCAAACTTTTGAAGAACGTTTCTTCAGTGAATTCCCCTCGAACACCACCACCGGATCTTCCTCACTATCCTCTTGGGTCTCGGGATTGTGCTTGTGGTAGCACCTTGATCGAAGAGAGGGAGAAATTGAGAGAATTTTGAGAGAAATCGTTGGGAGTCCTTTTTTTTTGTTCTGTAACACCGTTGTTCTTCTCCTTCTCCAACACTTGGAGAAGAAGAAGAAGGGTGACGTGAGGTAACTCCCCACGTCACAACACCTCCCACTCCCCTGCAATTTTGCAGGGGAGTTAATATTAATAATAATATTAATATTAATATTAATATATATATATATAATAATAATTAATATATATATATATGATTAATATAATTAATTATTAATCCAATTAATAAATAATAAATATATATATACATAAATAATTAACACTTAATTATTTATTATAAAATTAGAATCATATTCTAAAACATTTCTCTCGTATAACCTATAGTTTTAATGTACATCTTATGCACATTATTTTTAACCTGTAGTTTTAATATGAATCTCATTCAAATAATATCTCTCATAATATATAGTTTTAATTTACAATTAACTATATATATTATAATGTATCAATATACATATAATCCCTTAAGTAATTTGAACAATTCAAATTCTTCCAAAAATTTGATCCTTGTTTTACCCGTTATGAGCTAGCAAGGGAACCTAATGGACCTACAGATCTGAAGCTCCAATGATGCAAGATTAATCGGTCAAACTCATTGACCGAGTTAATCTAGATTCGTTAACTACGGGTCATTCCACTAAAGACCCGCAGTTGCACTCTTCTCACTGCAGAATGTTTTCGTGTCCATGGATATACGACCATTAATGACGAGTCAATCCTTCACGAGTGCTCGTAACTCAAGTTGGGTCAAATTACCGTTTTACCCCTGAGTTACATCTTAYTCCTTAAACACCACTGCTCCTCTAATGAACAACCCGGTTATGGTCCAACCAATGACCGGAAGTTCCTCTCGGCCAATAAGAGGGTGGGGCCTCTTGTTCAAGTCCCGGAGTCAGCATTTAAGAGAACACTCATGTACTCCCCTAAAGTCGGGGAGGAGTGAATTCCATCTTGTGAAGTTATGTTCCCAGCTCCCCACTCGGTCTCGTCCCCAAAATGGTAGGAATATTGAGTCGGCGACTCGGGCCACTCTCACTCATACAGATCAAAGGACGAGCCCTCACGGGCAGGAGTCCATAACTCACTCAGGATTGAGAATGAGTTGCCTGGTCATCCTAAGAAATAGCAATCTATTAGTTGACGGTGTTACACCTAAAGATTGCCTATTTCGCGGTCCGATCTTATACAAACTCATTGTACAGGATACCCCCACCGCATGTCTCCACACGAACGACCTGGATCGAGTCGTCTGTAACCTTTACAGAGTGGGCCGTATCCATAGTGTTGTCAGGATAAGGTACCCAGCCTTATCCATATACTATAGACCCTTTAGGTTATTCACGGGATATTATCCATTCATATATCAGGGGTATATCAAATATATATCCGGTATATCAACTATATACCCAGTATATATACTGTCCCGATTACATCAAAAATAACCTTGGATGTTTAGTTTATTGGATTTTGGACAATGCAAAGCTATGATTCAACAACAAATTTATTGAATAAAACTTTATTAAATAGACAGTTGTTTTTACAAAATACAAACTACGAGTTTAGGGCAACACACCCAACAATTACAACACGAGATAGATCTATAGTCACCCAACCCAACAGGATTAGGGACCTTTGGAATGAGAGTTAAGGAAGTAGTATGAACACCCTTGGGCAAGATAGAATACTCAAAGAAATGAAGCACAAGCATACAAAAATCATCCCCCACAACAGTCTAGGCCGTCTTAAAATACCCCACAGAAAAACCGTTAGGCCCTGGAGCTTTGGCACTATTCATAGAAAATAAAACCTCACGTAGCTCCGTAAACGTTACAGGCAAGCACAAGGCAGCACAACACTCCTCTGGCCACGTGAAGTCCACTCAGAAAGTAGATCAGTAAGGTCTTGATAACCCAACGACTCTAATCTTATTAGAAAAAAAACTTAATGTAAGGTTTAGTTAATCTATACTATATATAATAGGGCTATGGAGGAGAATCTTTGTCTTCCATTTTTGCCCCCCACTTTTTAGTATATACCCATTTTACCCGTAAAACTCCTACGCGATACGACTATTAGAAGATGTCTGTTGAGATAAAGTAATCTAAAAGAGATGTGATTGTTTGATAAAGCGACGATGCATTCATCCACGTATAGGTGTGATTGCAAACCACCTATAAAAGAAATGAAACCTATGTATTTTTTTATTTTGCCCAAAACGTAGGTTCAAGACACTCTAAAACTTCCTTGTGAATTATGTGGCTGGGCAAAAACATGTGGTGCAAGTGATTGATAATGATGAAAGAAAATGAAAAAGTAATGAGAGTTTCAAAATTGGAGACCTCCATCAGCGACAATGAATACGACGTCGGCATCATATATATGTGATTTGAGGTTTATTTGTTTGTTTTTTAATTGTTGATCAATCATATATATATGGACTTGGTTCGCATTGGTCTACAAGATAAATTTTTTATTTTCATATTTAAAAGTTATGAAATAAGTTTTTAGATCATATCCATTCGTGAAAGTTCTTTTAATTTATTAAAAATGGCGAACATCACCAAAAACATGATACTCTATCATCTTCTCGAAAGAAAATCAACAAAAATCGAAGATCCTACTAATTTGACGAAGGAGATTCAACAAGCTAAGGACGTGATCAGATCATAAAAATGTAAGTCCTAAATCATTTTAATACTCTAATTTATTTTTTAAAACCCTTTACATTCATTATTCAAACTAAATGTTTCATACTAATTATTATTTACTAATTTATATTGAACATTTTTTTACTATTCATATTATATTTCTAAATTTTTAATGGATTAACTTTCAATACAACATTGTCGTTCAAACTTCCTCTACAATGTTATTAACTTCAAATATTTTCTTAAAAAAATGTTCCCGATAATGATTTTTTTCTTTTCCAATATGTCGTCATATTGGAAACTTTGTATACTATGCATATGATTAATTTTTTCTCAAATTTGTAATGATACAATTTTATGGTATTATTAATTTTTTTTTCAAATTTTTTTTTTCAAATTTTTTTCAAAAGATAAAGATTTATATATTTTTAAATAAAGAATGCAAGAAATCTATAGAATAAAAAAATATAGAATTGCCTCATTCAATCGTTTAATAACTATTCCATAACTACTCCATGATTCACATGATTTAACCGTGAAAAACTATTCTTTTATGGATGAAGAAAAAACTTTATTGTATAATATCAACATATTTTTTAGCTGTCTATGTATGTTTCACTCTTAATTGATTATAAATTTTGACATGTATACATTTTTGTGTTAGAAAAAAAAACTTTCAATTGTGAAGAAAATCAATAACTATATTAAATAATTACTTAATCTAAAATAACTGTTAAAAAAATATTGCCTAACTTTTATTTATTTACTATGTAATGATAGTCTAATTATGTAATTACTTTTATCAAATTTTTTGTTAAGAATTCTTTTATCTATGTATGTATGTATCTATATATATATTCAAAATGTAAAGTTTCACCACAAAAATATTATGTTCCAAGATTTCTAGACCACATGCATTTCACATGAATCTAACTAGTTAATTTTAAAAAGCCTTTTTAAAACAAATTAATTAACCCTATACATGAAATACTAAACTTTAAATATACATATAACAATTATACATATAATTGAACTTATAGGCATGCATACATGACATTCATAAATATAACAATTATATTTAGTAAAGAAATGTCATGTTCAATGCAACTCATTTTCCCATTTATTAACATAATAATTATATTAATTACAAGAAAAATATATCATGCTTCTTAAACACTCATATTAATACAATGCATGATCATGCTTTAACCTATGGTGGGATTTTAATCTAAATGTCATACTTTATACATCATACATTAATTAAACATACATTCATAACGCATAATAATTAAACTAAACAGCAAATAGAACTTAGATTTGGCATCTTAAAAGCATATTAAATTAATACAATCGTGATTATATTAATTTAATATAAGAAAAACGAAGAATAAAATAAAAACAAAAAAACTAGTATCGCTTGAAATCAACACCTCTACTTCATGAGGGCAACACTAAACACTCTAGGCAAAGTCCTAACATTGAGACATTTTATGCCATCTGCCTGTATTTGAGCTAGTGTTTCAATGTGAATTTTTTTTTCAAATTAACTAACTCAACCTCGGGTCTTCTCATTCAACATCGAAAAAACTTCTAAATCGTGGCCAAAAACCTTCGTATTCATCCAACAGGAATGACACAGATTTACACAATGATTTACAACTTTAAATGACCAAAAACATCGAGCCATTGATCAAATCAAACAAATTTGTAAATCTAAATGCCGAAACCAACAAATACTATAATGCCCCCAAATTTCAACAACACTCTTGGGGTAACATTAACAAACTTCCTATTCAACCCTCTCCCAGTAAAGAAAACATAAAGCAACAAATAAAAAAAACAAACGGGAAGACTCGTATTTCAACCAAATCCTAACGAAAATTGTCTGCCATCAATGGGCTAATAAATCCATAAAGAAAAGAAACTTCTATCTGTGCAAAAAATCCAAGATAAGCAAGCAATCCAAATAAGTAACGACCAGGGTTCGTCTGGAAAGGCAACAAAAATGCTTCGACACATCAAAACAACAATAACTAGTCCACTATTGACAACAAGTCATTATGCATTCGACAATAAAACTACAATTTGACTATCCTAAGCAAGAGTAACACAACCTAAATGGTCCTTCCTCGGTCAAGCCTTCTCCACATCATCACCATGGCCAAGGACTCAGTCTGCACCTGAAAACAATAATTGCAGAAGGGGTGAGTATATAAAATACTCCGTAAGTAGCCCTCACTAACTCTACACAAACAACATGCTCGAAATCGCAACAAACATCACAATACGACAAATAGTAATCATCATCACTGGGGAATAACAGTTATCCACACACACACATGCATCTCAAGTATCAAGACTCATGGAACTTTGACCACAAGATCCACTGCCCCTAGTTTTCCCGAGCTCCTTCTATCCCATCACGCTATGTTCATCCTCCAAGTCTTACTCTTCAAATCGTATCGGTCGTTGACCGCCCAAGGTTCCGACACTCCTCTACAGAAGCTTGGCGTTAGACTTTGACAGATATCCAAGGCTTCGAATTGTGCATCGACCCTTGACCTTGTATAGGCCTCGACGTCTACCACGCGTATTAGTTCATGACCGCCACCACGTCAAAACCCAATACTAATCATCAAATAGACTCAACGTGTCGACCCTGACCTTTTGTATCCAGAGCCCTCTACACTAATCTCTACGAAGACTGACCTATCGACCCCCGATCTTTTACACTCGGAGCCTCGACACTCAGTAATGACGTATAAACCCCAGCCATTTGCCACCGAGGCTATGTATTTCTCCAGTCACCTTCCATGTCTGGATAAACCACACATTCAACTCTTAGTTTCCTATTAAGATTCTATCTCATGACTTCTAAGTCACTCACTATAATGTCTCCCAGTAACAAAACCATTAGTGTGGTCTATCACTTCAAACAAATCACAAACAAACAAAACAACTAGTTTGTTCTATTACTTCAGACAAACCACAACTAATCTCTTCAGGGCATCGACACGCCATTTACACTTCTAATCACAACATAATTTTTCATCATGCTTTTCGTTCATACAAGGAGAGAAATAAATTCACAGTTCTCAAACCAGTAAGTACGTGTCTCTTAACTCAACAATTGTTATGTCCCAGAATTCATAAAGCTAGCACGTGCATCCAAATTCAGAAGATGCTTTCAATCACCCAACATAATCACTTCCAACCATTTTGTATCAGAAGCTCCCAACTACATCCAACGATCATGACTCAAAACATTTACATAATATATAGGAGAATGCAAAGCCAACAATATTGATCAAAATTTCTCCAACCATGACTCACAATTATAAAAACAAATGATACATGATTATGTTTACAATGTAGCAATAACCATTCCAATAGCACACCACAACGCACACCCCCACCCCTGGTGCTACTTACTCACCACTACGCTCTAAGCCTTGCATCGATTCAACACCTAGGCAACAAAATAAAAAAGATAGCAATCAACACAAAAATTTCAGCCATCGAAATAAGTTCTAAGTGGTTTTGAAAGATCCGTTACCGCAACACCGACTTCATTTAGGTGTGGGTAACTTGGATCAAACTCGAGTGGGTGTAGGTTGCATAAAATTGGCTTCGAACGGTTATGGTAGGTGCCGAACGCCACAAAATGTTGCTGTATGTATTTTTGCAACAAGGAAAAACACACCGACTAATACTGACACTACTGGGCGCCATGAGGACTCTGCACTCGAGGTCACCGACCTCCACGGAATGCTG